>WNWK01013262.1:0-56089 GCA_009830355.1 Cherax destructor
TCATTAATTTTGGGAGTTATGTTTGGACTTGATTTATTTATAAGGAAAGGACAGAGTTCCTGGTGGAGAGGCCTCTGTTTAGGTATAGTTCTCTGATATATTCACGTAATCAAGATTGCTGTTGATAATTTGTACATGTATTTTGCATGTTTATGACTTAAAATGTATTTTATTGGAAACTAATGAAATGTTAAAAAAAATAGCAACGCTCTTCTTGCCATATAAGACAAGCAAAAATTTGTGTATGTAATAATTTCGCAAAAATCATTCTGAACCTTACGAAAAAAAAATATTTCATTGTGTTTGTTTATTATTAAAATTATTGTAAAAGCATCTAAAATATATTTAGTTGGGTTAGGTTAAATTAAATTGAGTTTGTTATAATAAGGTTAGGTAAGTTTTCTAATTTTCTTTTGGTTCAAAATTAAAAACTTTTACATCAACATAAATGAAAAAAAAATGTCTTTAAACATATAAAAGAAAATTTTAGAAAGGACTTGATTTTAGATGAGTTCTTGCTAATTGACCAGTTTTACCTATTAGGCAAGTCATAGCTCCTGTCTTTGACTCTGTGTATGTGTTTCTGTAAATGTGCTTTTATGTTATAATTAAATAGATATTTTTATCATTGTTTCTAAATTATGCTTACAGAAGGTTTAAGATGGAGGATATAAGTATGCCGTGGACTCCAATCAAGAAGTATTTTTAAGTTTTAATAAGTGTTGGTTTTTGCCTTGCAGGTAAGTGGAAGTTGACACCACCTCGTGGGACAGATTTTGCGACAGCTCTCGTGGAACAGATGTCACAACGTCACTAAGGCAAGTTTTACACCTGTCACTAATAGTTTTTCACTGGCTTCGTCTTTTTCCTACGAGGATTAAAAGAACTAGTTGCCAGTCTGGGTATCATTGAACTATACAATGCTACAATCGTTAAGGATGGTCTAGCTCCCACCTATCCAAGAGGTATTATATCCTGCCAGACTGGTTATAATACCTCACTTTGGGTTCTCAAGTACATTACAACTTTCTACTGCTGCAGCGTGTCAGGCAGGATATCAAAGCGTTCTATTCCTTCCAAGAATTTAGACGAATGTCGCCTCGTTCTTAGGCATCTGACAGCGTTAAACACTACCCAACAACTTTGCAACTCTGATTTCTCAAACGTTTTTGCTCACGACCCAGAATCTGACATGAAATCTGCCTCATATCCCAGATGGTACCTGGGTAAACTCATCTGATCAATAGTCCCCTGACAGTAGAGCAGGTAATTTTTTCGTCCCCCTCCCAGACTAGTTTTGATGTCCACGTGTATGGAATAACATTTGCACAGTACATGCCTCGGCATTAGCCTTGCGACTTTGCGCTGGTTTTATAAAATTACTGAGGTGCTGAATGAGATATTTTCACATAATGTCGATTAGTTGCACTTTGTCCTTTACTACAATTTAATAGGGTTTCTAATTGATGATTATTTTCACTTGCGATGGTAATAATTTGTATTTAGTGTTTATGTTCGTTGTCTTTATTGTTCATTTTATCCTTGTTTTTACGTTACCTGGGCCTACGTACGTAATATCCCCATCTTATTTTTAAGGTAAATAATCGACCAAGCTGATTACGATTCTTACCACAAAAAAATTATTAGAGACAATCATTACCAGGTGAAACGTCTTCCTCTTAACAACCTTCAACAGCACTCGCAACTCTGAGTCGAATCTTCGTCGGTTAAGAATCAGCACCAAGCATCTTTCCCACAGCATCTGTTTGTAGGTTTTCCTGCTCCTCTGTGTAACTTGTGATGTGCAGCTGACTGTGGAACACATTTTAACAGCATAGTGTAAATACCAGCAGTAGACACTGAGGAAGTAACATAGGGCCGCGTTTTGGTGAGATCCTTGATGAAGGTGGTAGGTATCGTGGCCACTTTAACTTAACTCTTGGCAAGTGCTCTAAAAGCGTCTGCTACATCATCACTGGGAAGTCTGAGTACATCTTTTTTTGGTGCGTTCAGAAGGTGTAGTATTGAAGATGGTCATAGCGCGTCGTCTGCAGTCGTGGTTGAAGGTGGGGCAGTGAAGACGTGAGATGAGTTGGTAGGAAGCAGGAAAAGACTTCCACGAGGAAGCTGCAAGAGCCAATCATAGCTCTATGCATTCGTGTGGGTGCGAAAAGAGCTAATCAGAACACCTTATTCATATGTTATTGTAGAAGAGAGCCAATCAGAGCACATGCATATGACAGGGAGGACGAGAACCAATCAGAACACATTCAAATGATGAAGAGACCAAGAGCCACTTAGAGTACACCATACATGTAATAAAGAGAGCGAACCAGTCAGAGGACACCATACATTTGATAGGGAGTACGAGACCCTATCAGAAATTCCCTTGTTCTCTCCTGCAAAATTTCTCCTTTACAAGTGTTGTTATATAAAGAAGGCATCTTCATCACGCCTAACAAGATGTAGGTTATCATAACGACTTTTAAATGATAATGCGAGTAATTTACGATAATTGCAATTCAGATTAATTTTGAGTTAGAGTAATTACATGCAATTATATTCATCAGTAATGTTCAAAACTTACTATCTATCATGTTGGCAGGAAAATACCATAATGGCCACACTGCACGCAGTTTTTCCCAGTGCAAGAGAGATGTTCAACATTCTTCATAACTTCTTAAGTTCTCTGATGTGTCTTGGAGGAAGGGATGCACAAAGCGTAAAACATTGTATTAATTAAATAATATAATATGAAAAGCCAGTATTAAACATTAGGAATGTTGATAACAAAAATGATGTTATGATTACATTATATATATATATATATATATATATATATATATATATATATATATATATATATATATACAAATATAAGTCCTCTAGTCAAGCAGGACTCGAACCTGCAAATTCTGTATCAGATTAACCAGTACTTTACCACGAAGCTGAAGTACCGGTTACTGTGATACAGAGTTTGCAGGTTCGAGTCCTGCTGTGGACGTAAGACAATGTTTGTAAATAATATATATGTATGTAATATGTTCGTTTGTTTGTATATATATATAAAGCAACAAAAGTGCCTCAGTGAACGGGTATTAGCGAATTCGCTGCTACAGAACAGGTTAGTTAATCTTTGACCCTGTTTGATCAGCCCCACAGGTTAGTAATTACCAAGAATATTGATCTGCTAAAACACGAAAGAAAAATGTTATTTACTGAAGTGAGAAAGGCCAAATAATTTTTTTAACATGGTACCACTCGAGTGGCAAGATCATTTATTAGATTACATATATAGGGGGTTGAGAATAATGAAACCGAACACGGAAGGTTTACATGCTAGAAAATTGAACAACCTCATAGCACAAAGTGGCTGGTCCCAACATGGTAACCCGGAGTTCGCTATTAACCTGTCTAGTGTTGAACCCGGGACCAACACACAGCCATAGGATATGTTTCGCGCCTACTGGTGGGGTCACTAATTATGTTGACCTTGCCAAGTCTTTTTCCAGTCTGGAAAAACAAGAGGACCTATCCCCTGAAACGGTCAACATCTGCAAAGGCATGGTATATGGAGCTTTGCTCAGACCTATGGAACCGAACTGTCCTCAGAGATATTTTAAGTCATATCATGAATTAAAGAAAGATCCTGGACTTCATCTTACGAAAGCTGACAAAGTAAATACGATAGTAATTATGGACAAGGTAGATTATAGCGGAATAATGAACATGTTATTAGAAGACAAGGCAACTTACGTGGCCCTTAATAAGAACCCACTGGACCAGGTTAATAGTGAATTTAATAAACAACTTAGAACCTTACTGAGCGGTAATGAGGAGTTATCAGTGTGGTCGGTTACACTCCCTTACATGTACGGTTTGATTACAACCCACAAACCCGGTTTACCAGCAAGTCTTATTATTAGCTCAATAGGATCGGCGACGTATGCCTTGCCAAAATAGTTGGTAAAAATATTAATTCCAATGCTTGCCAATATATCTGAAGCTCACATTAAAAACAATGTCGATCTCGTTAACAAATTACGAAATGTTAACATGTAATGATTTTACACTAGTAAGTTTTGACGTCACAGCGTTGGTTGTTCACCGGAATTCCTGTTTCTGATTTGCTATCTTACTTGGAAGAATAATTAGATCAGTTCTCCATGATTTTTGGTAAGTATACCATTATTGAGCTGATTAAGTTGTGTGTAGTTGATTGTAAGTTTGAGTTTGATGGCAAATACTACTCTCAAAGGCTGGGAATGGCTATGGGAAATCCGTTGTCTTCCCTATTGAGCAATCTGTATATGGAGTTTTTCTAGGCTAGGCTGTCCTCTTTAAGGGGGGCTCCTTGTCGAGGTAAAGAGGCTATCGGTCTGAGGAATTGGACCTCTTGGTCTTCTTCCTCAGACCGAACCTAATTACTCCCCTTTCCCATCTTCCCCATCCTCCCTTTTCCCTTTCCTCCTCCTCCTCATCATCCCTCCCTTATTCCCTTCCAATTTTTACCCTGTGAGCTTCTCTCCACGGGCATTCTAGTTCCTAGGTAGGGGCAAGGGTACCATGGTCCATCCCATTCCGTTGAGATTTTTGGTGGTCATGTAGTTTGCCGTGGAATCTGGATCGCCTGGGGATGTCCCGATCCCTCTCCGGTCTCCCGGGGGTGGTTTTGGGTATCTTTCGGGCGACGGGTGTATCTCTGGAGGCCACCTTTCGGATTCCGGGGGTGGTTGCCGAAGGAGGTATGCTTTGTGGCGGGTATCCGGCCGCCCTCTCTTTTGTCCGCCGAGGTGGCTCAGTGGATGTGAGGTTGCTATCCCAGATTGCTGGTTTACTGGCATGAAGGGTAGGGTATGGCACGGGTTCCATGCAGCATCTGCACTACTTGCGGTGTTGAGGTCCTCTTGGGCATGGTGGGGGATTTACACCCCTTTCATTCCTCCTAGGAGCTATTCCTCCACGTTCCCCCCTTTTTTTATTCTTTTTTTTATTTTTATTTTATTTTATTTTTTTTCTTAAAAACAAAAAGAAATAAGTAACCTAACCATGGACGACCCAATCCGTGAACCTACTACCCCCAGGCCTCTTCCTGATACCGCACCCAGTTCTAACTCTACCTCGTTAATGGACAACTCTTTGGACACCTCCAATATCCCTGTACCTCTTGCTGGTGCCGGTTTGTCATCTGCCTTAGGTACCGGGGTTCCGACCGGCCCTTTTGGCACATCTAACCTTCGCTCTTCTCTGACCTTGATTCCGGCTTCTCCTCTACGGTGCAGCAATTTTGGATTGCTCGCCCGTCACACGTTGGACCAGTTCCACATCCAAACGACCAAGTCCTTTACATGACGATTCGACACTTCCTTCTCATTCATCTCAGAAACGACCAGCACGTCATGAACTTCCCTTAAACACTGTTTCACACTACTCAATGGACAAAGTTTTTTTATTCTAAGACCCACTACTCCAACTACCTATCTTTCCGATCATAGTATTGGTAAAGCTCTCCTGCGCCATGTAGGTAAAGATATCTCATTTCACGCTCTCAAGAGTGGCACTGGCATCTCCACGGTCCAGAATGCTGGCCAAGCTTGCGATCTTTCTCTCCTTACGACCATAGATACTATTCCTATCACTATTGACAAACATCATTCTCTCAATTCTTGTAGTGGCACTGTCATTTTACCATATACCATTGTCCAACAGAATTTCCAGACATGTGGTGATGACATTCTGGAGCAGCTTGAGCTCCAAGACCTCCCTATCTTTAAAGTTGACACTCTTGTCCTCCCTGCCAGTAAGCGAAGACGTTATCCTTGCAATATAGCTCGTTTAACATTTGACTGCCGTGAACTTCCACCCTCGGTCTACATTGCAGGTCAACGTTTACAAGTTCGAAAGGTGACCCCTACACCGCAGCAGTGTAGAAACTGCTGGCGTTTTGGTCATCCAGCAAAATATTGCAGGTCCATGGCCGAATGCCAAGTCTGTGGTGCTGACGACCATGCCAGTACTTCTTGTAATCTACCTCCCTCTTGCCTTAACCGTCGTGAGGTGCATCCATCGTACTCTCGCCGTTGTCAGGTTTACCTAAATGAGCGGGAAATTCGATGTCTCAAAGAGGCGAAAGGCTTCTCATATGCTATGGCCGTCTCTCATCTACGCCTTCAAGGGAGACTTCCCCATATTTCCTATTCTCGCATTGCTAAACGTCCCCCCACTTCTGGGGTCAAAACTTACGCGGCTTCCTCTGTGGTCGCCCCATCCTCAGTCACCCCTGTCTCGAATTCTTTTGCTGTTCTTGGCTTCGAGGTCCCTACCTCGGCATCCCATACTGTCCTCACCCCTTCCTCTACTCACTCGCACAGGTCTGTGTCTTCATGCCCTCGTCCAACACCTAATTCTCACCGCCCTCTTCTCATAAGTCCGGCAAAAAATCCCCATTGCCGGGTTCTTCACCTCCGACTAGTTCTGTAATGTGTGGAGGTTCATCCTCCTCCTCGTTCAATATCTTCATCCCCTGTCCCCTCCCTAGTTTCTTCCTTGATTGAACCCCCCCAGGTCGCTTCCACTCCTGTCCTCTTCCAAGCCCCTTTGACAGTCTCCTCTTCCATCTCCTCGCCCTCTACTTTAGTACAGTCTATAGTCTCCCCGATGGTTGCTCACTCTCCTACTTCCATTTCTAATGTAGTCCCACATTCTGCATATTTGTATTCCGAAACACTGGAAGCTATCGCAGAATTTATTACAGAGTCTGGAACGTTGATGGACACCGCTCCACCTCCGGTTCCTCCTCCTCTCTCTTCTCCGTCTACACCCCTCCTTCCTTCACAGCATCCCACTCCTTCTCTGATTACAGGTCTTCCGCTACCTCCACACATGGACTTTTCTAACCCTAGTCTATAGATACCTCTAACTTCGATTTATATCTTTATCTTCATAAATCATGGCTTATTTGCAGTGGAATATCTGAGGCCTCAGGGGTAACCAGAGTGAGCTTCAGGTGTTGCTCTCCCAGTTTTTCCCTGTTGGGGTCTGTTTGCAAGAACCCAAATTACAATCCGCGTTTATCCGTCCGTTTTCGGGCTATGATTTGTTATATTCATCGGATCCTTTTTCCGATGAAACCTTTAACGAAAGTGCTCTTCTTATACGCACTGGTATTCCATACCGTTAGCTCTGTGCGTTCTTCTCTACATTACACTGCAGCCCATATCCACTTGAATAAGTAGTATACACTCTGTTCTTTATATATATCCCTTCGCGAGCATTGTCTATCCCAGATGTTAATTTTCTTGTTTCTTCCTTACCGCCACCCCTTCTGTTACTTGGCGATTTTAACACACACCATTTTCTCTGGGGAGGGTTGCACTGTGACTCCTGTGGCGTTCAGTTGGAGGCATTTCTTGCTTCTCTCCCCCTCCATGTTTTAAATACGGGTACTTCTACCCATTTTGATCCTCGAACTCATTCTTTCTTTACATCGATCTCTCCATCTGCCTTAGGCCTCGAGGCAATCTACCATTTTCCGTGTCCGGGTTAGTAATGAGCTTTCCCCGGAATTTGTCCAAGCTGAAGGTGTCCCCCAGGGTTGTGTTCTGAGCACAATACTCTTTCTGCTTGCTATAAATAATCTGGTATCTGTTCTCCCATCCAACATTTGGTCATCGCTTTATGTGGATGACTTTGCTATAGCTTGTGCGGTTGCTGACTGTCACTTCATTGCAGTTTCCCTCCAGCATGCCATCAACCGAGTTTCCGATTGGGCCACCACTCACGGGTTTAAATTTTCTACTGGCAAAACTCATCAAATTACGTTTACTAGATGTTCAGTGGTCTCTGATCATCCATTGTACCTATACGGCTCACGTATCCCAGAACGTGATACAGTCAGGTTTCTCGGCCTCCTGTTTGACTGTCGATTGTCCTGGAAACCTCACATTACCTCTCTGAAGGCAACTTGTCATAGCCGGCTGAACCTCCTAAAAACCCTCTCACATCCATGGGGGGCTGATCGTAGCACTCTCCTCCGCCTGCATTCAGCCCTAATTTTATCGAAACTCGATAATGGTGACCAGATATATTCGGCGGCCTCCCCTGCTACTCTTTCCAGCCTTAATCCCATCCATCACCAGGGATTGCGTTTATGCCTTGGTGCATTTCGTTCTTCCCCGGTTGAGAGCCTCTATGTAGAAGCGAACATTCCATCCTTGTCCGATCGTCGTGATGCACATTGCATTCGCTATTATGTTCGCTCTCATTACCTCTGCAATCCTTCCATGTATAGGATTGTCACAGATGTTAGTAGACGCTCTTTATTTGTTCGTCACCCCTGTTTACTTCGTCCCTTTTCTCTTCGTCTACATTCACTCGTCTTCCCTTCAGCTACCACCTTTATATGTTCATGTGACATCTCCCTTTCCCCTACACCCTTGGGAAGGTCCTGCTGTCCGTGTCTGTTCTATTCCTCTACCTTGCGCGAAAGCCCAACTACCTACGGCGGCTTCTCGCTCTTTTTTTCTAGACCACTTCCGTTCTCATTCCCATGCCATCGCAGTGTATACCGATGGTTCAAAGTCATCTGACGGCATCGGATTCGCAGCAGTGTTCCCGGACAGCATCGTGCGAGGGCATCTATTACCCTCTGCTAGCATATTTACGGCACTTATCCGTATTGCATCTATGCCTGTGTCACCATTTGTGGTCGTTTCAGACTCCCTTAGTGCTTTACAGGCTATCCGAAAATTTGATACACCTCACCCCCAAGTTTTTTGTATCCACCTTTGGTTATGCCGTATCTCTAGCAAACACAGATATTGTTTTTTGTTGGGTCCCTGGTCATGTTGACGTACAGGGCAATGAACAGGCAAACACTGCTGCGCGGTCAGCAGTACATGACCTTCCAGTTTCATATAGAGGTGTTCCATTCACGGACTATTTTGCGGTCATTGCTACCCACCTTCGCACCCGTTGGCAACAACGCTGGTCTGACCTGCTAAATAACAAACTTCATTCTATTAAACCGAGTATAGGTTTCTGGCCTTCTTGTCACCAATGTCGAGGTTGGGAGACTCACGGGTATCTCATGGAGAGGCTCCCTGTCCCTCTCTGTGAGCATTGTCAGGTTACAGTGTCTGTTAGCCATATTCTGTTGGACTGTCCACTCTATCAACGAGCACGCAGAATTTACCTCCAACGGCGTCTTCGCTCTGCGGCCCTTTCTTTACCTTCCCTTCTTGCAGATGGACCCTCCTTTAATCCTGACTCTCTCATTGACTTTTTGACAGAAACTGACTTACTACACAAACTTTGAAGGTTATACCTCTAGCACCTCCCTCAGTCCCTTCTACCTCAATCTCTTGCTACCCTTTACCCCTGCACTATCCACTGTCCTGCTGCACTCCATACCCTTCTAATCATCCTTCTCCCTCTTACTACCCATTCTCCCTGCATCCTGTCCTAACCTGCTGCGCTGTATGACCCCTGTGGTTTAGCGCTTCTTTTTTATTATAATAATAATAGGCTAAGCTGTCAAAAGACGTCCTGCCCTGTAAAGCTAAATGGTTCAGATATGTGGATGACATCTTGTATTAATGACCGAATGATTTGGCTCTGGATTCATTTTTACCGGGTTTTAATTCTTTATTCCGTCTATTAAATTCACCGTGAAGAAAGAAGTGAAATCTAAACTCCCTTTCCTAGATGTGTTGATACACCGTGTTGATACACCGTGTTGATACACCGTGTTGATACACCGTGTTGATACACCGTGTTGATACACCGTGTTGATACACCGTGTTGATACACCGTGTTGATACACCGTGTTGATACACCGTGTTGATACACCGTGTTGATACACCGTGTTGATACACCGTGTTGATACACCGTGTTGATACACCGTGTTGATACACCGTGTTGATACACCGTGTTGATACACCGTGTTGATACACCGTGTTGATACACCGTGTTGATACACCGTGTTGATACCAAGTTCAAGTTTACATTAAATAGGAAGGCCACTAATGTGTGCGCATATATACACTGTTATTCCAACCAGAGTAAAAAGGAGTGTCATTCTCACTGTGTTTCTGAGAGCTTACCGAGTATGTAGTTCTGAATTTATCGATGAAGAAATTAGGAAAATATTTGATGTTGCCATGAGTTTGTGGCAGTTAGAAAAACTTATCATAGAACTGAACTTAGGATAACACCTTACGTCAAGAATGAGTTGGTTCTCCCATACAACGAGAATTTATCTGTCCCGCCGAACTTAAAAGATTTAACATAGAAGTAGTTTTTAAGAATTCATGGACTGTTAAAAGCATTTTGATAAAGATTTCTCAACTGTGTCGGTGGTGTGTATAGAATTGGTTACAATGGGTGCAAGTTATCTTACGTGGGACAGACTGGCAAACCTCAAAATCAAATGCGATCTTCAGCCACATTAGTCTGTAATAACTGGGCAAATTGGCTGCTAAAGTCATTGTCTCTTCCTTAAGTGGATGTGACCTGACTAGGTGGGTCATTGTCGAGGGGGAATGACATGGACCTGCCTCGCATGGGCCAGTAGGCCTGCTGCTGTGTTCTATATGTTTTATTGCAAAACATGATAAATATTCATTATATAATAATAGTGGAGGCATATTCAAATTAAATTTACAAATAGTGAAGGTTACAGTCTATAACCTAAAACCGGACTCAAACGAATAGGATGGATTGCCTTAAATACCACACACAGAGGAATTAGCACCCGTTTTTCTGGAATGGTTTTGATGGTTCGACCAGCATCTGCCTCAGAATCTTGTGGGATAAACTTTCTTTAGGATAAACTACAAATGTCTTGGACTGGTGGAATTAACTTGGCTATATTCCTTTTGGATAAAATACAGATGTCTCCCCCTTTAAATGAGTCAGTGGTGGACCTGTTTTCTAATGTATGGAAAAATACGTGAGATAGTTGCCAAATATCTGAATTTAGAATGTAAGTCTTTTATATCATATCGAAGTCTGACCGATTTTTTGATAATTGTCGTGTCATAAATGTTACGCTCGACGTCTTACCATTAATTATCAGAGCTTGTGGGCTGGTAGTCTTGTTATGCCTTGTAAAATATCCAGTCTTTCAGGCACTGGTCACTGGGTACTGGTTGGTATGCCCGGGACACTGGGCACTGGTTGGTATGCGTGGTTGCACTGGGTAATGGTTGGTATGCCTTGGCCACTGTGTTCTGGTTGGTATGCCTTGGACACTGGGTTCTGGTTGGTATGCCTGGGACACTGGGTACTGGTTGGTGTGTTTTGGGCACTGGGTACGGGGTGGTATGCCTGGCGCACTTATCGTCTACTGCTTCCCACATTCGAGCAAAAACCCTTTCCCCTGAACGTGTTTGCTTGGACTTCATCCTCTTTTCTGCAACATTGCAAGTTCCTGATGTGTTGATTTCATCATAAAATGCCTAGAACTATCATACACATCCTTCCGTGGTTGTTTTTCATTGCTATGTTGATTATATATATATATATATATATATATATATATATATATATATTATATATATATATATATATTATATATATATATATGTCGTGCCGATTAGGTAAAACTGGTCAATTAGCAAGAACTCATCTAAAATTAAGTCCTTTCTAAAATTTTCTATTATACGTTTAAAGATATATTTTTTATTTATGTTAATGTAAGAATTTATAATTTTGTACCAAGAGAAACTTTGAAAACCTACCTAACCTTATTAACAACAAGGCAATTTAATTTAGCCTAACCCAACTAAATATATTTTAGATACGTTAACATTAATTTAATAAAAACAAACACAATGAAATATATTTTTTGGTTATGTTCAGAATGATTTTGGCGAAATTATTGCATACACAAATTTTCACTTGTCTTATATGGCAAGAGAGCGTTGCTATTTAAGCCAAAATCGCAAGTTTTACCTAATCGGCACGACATATATATATATATATATATATATATATATATATATATATATATATATATATATATATATATATATATAATATATTTTAATTCATCAATACATACAAGATCACAATAGACCTGCTTCTATTGTTTCGTTTTATTTCTCGTTAATAAAAGCACCAGTACATCGAACGTCATTTTTTTTCATCGGTATATTTTTTAAAAAATTCCTGCAATACCATCCAAATCTGCCCGCCCGACCAAGATTTTTAAAAAATAACAAAAATGACAGCCGGTAAAAATAACCATAACAGTAGTTTATAATAATTAATAAATCAAAGGATACCCCCATTTGAGTCCGAAAACATCATGTTACTTTTCAAATAAATTATAAAGGAAAAATCATATGTGAAATGTAGACCGTGGTGATGGTATTGCATCAACAGCCACCCACCTGTTGATGGTTCCGGGGGTCATTCTCCCCCTTCCCCTCGGCCGGTCCCAGACCAAGCCTTGCAATAACGCTCACCTGTGTGTGTTGAATAACACTTTCGCTCAGCTCTCGTGGGAATTTGAAGAAGAGATTATGAAAGCTTCTCGTGAGTGTACGAACCTCAGTGTAAGAGAAAGTTTTGAGGCGATTGTTGTCGAGTGTAAGAGGTCTGAGGTGACCCTGGGACGGTCTTCCAGGATCCCACAGCCTCGGAGGTTGTTGAGTGTAAGAGGTCTGAGGTGACCCTGGGACGGTCTTCCAGGATCCCACACCTCGGAGGTTGTTGAGTGTAAGAGGTCTGAGGTGACCCTGGGACGGATCTTCAGGATCCCACACCTCGGAGAAGACAGTACCAGGGCTTTCAGGCCTTGTATTTCACTAACGTAAACACGTGCTTTTTTTAAGTACAGAAGAATGTTTCTCTAATATATATATTTATATATATGTCGTGCTGAATAGGTAAAACTGGTCACTTAGCAGGAACTCGTTTAAAATTAAGTCTTTTCTAAAATTTTCCTTATTCGTTTAAAGATACATTTTTTTTCATTTATGTTAATGTAAAAATTAATAATTTTGTACCAAAAGCACCTAACCTTATTATAGCAAGCGCAATTTAATTTAGCCTAATCCAACTAAATATATTTTCGTTTACAATAACTTAATAAACAAACACAATAAAATATATTTGTTTTTTTTCGTTAGGTTAAGAATGATTTTTGGGAAATTATTGCATACATAAATTTTCACTTGCCTTATTCGGCAAGAAGAGCGTTGCTATTTAAGCAAATATATATATATATATATAAATATATATATATATATATATATATATATATATATATATATATATATATGTCAGTCGAATTAGGTAAAACTGGTCAATTAGCAAAGAACTCATTTTAAAATTAAGTCTTTCTAAAATTTTCTCTTATACGTTTAAAGATATTATTTTTTCATTTATGTTAATGTCAAAATTTATAATTTTGTACCAAAGAACTTTGAAAACCTACCTAACCTTGTTACAACAAGCGCAATTTAATTTAGCCTAACCCAACTAAATATATTTTAGATAGTTAACATTAATTAATAATAAACAAACACAATGAAATATATTTTTTCGTTATGTTCAGAATGATTTTGGCGAAATTATTGCATACACAAATTTTCGCTTGTCTTATATGGCAAGAAGAGCGTTGCTATTTAAGCCAAAATCCAAGTTTACCTAATCGGCACGACATATATATATATATATATATATATATATATATATATATATATATATATATATATATATATATATATATATATATATATATATATATATATGACAGTTTCAATTAAAAGTTAAAAGTGCAAAAATACATAAATGAATTAATATTACTGAATAGAAACTCAAAGTTTGAGCATGAGTTTTATGTAGTGTTGGACGCTCTTGCAATATTGCATCGGCTGCCTCCATTAAAACGAATTTATTGGTGCGTATTTGGGCGTAATATACTGCAACCTGTTGAATATGATGGTTGCAGTCATTTTTCTCGTGTAATTAAAATTTATAGCGCAGGTCTGTGCACCTTGACGCAAACACCAGCTGATCAACCAGGCTGTTATGAGGTTAGTTGCACATGTAGTATTTACATTTCGCAGTTTTATTTCTTTAGTGTTTTTCTTATTCTACACTCCAGGGTGTGTTTATTGTTTTTTTTTATTCAAAATTCGATAAACATAAAACACATGGTTATTCAAACAATATATTAACTTGACACTATTCATATATACTTTGCTCAAAAAAAAAAAAAATACTCTGTATCTATCTGCAAATTTCTAAATTATATATTAATAAAACGATTTCTTCTTTATTAAACATGTATGGCTAAAACCCAGCTTTATTAATAATGATTGAGAAACATAATTAAAACCTCACTTTATTAATAATGATTGAGAAACATAAATTAACACTTGTAAAGTTCAATACTCTGCTTTATTGAACATAAGACAAGAAAATAACACCTTTGTATGTGTTCAGGTCAAGCTACACACACACACACACACACACACACATGTATAGTGTGCAAAGTCCTGGAGAAAATCATCGGGAAAAGAATGGTGGAGCACCTCGAGTTGAACAGGATAATAAACACCAGACAGAACGGATTCCGGGAAGGCAAATCCTGTGTAACAAACCTCCTGGAGTTCTATGATAAAGTAACAGAGGTAAGGCAAGAGAGAGAAGGGTGGGTTGATTGCATTTTCCTGGACTGCAGGAAGGCCTTCGACACAGTTCCTCACATGAGATTAGTAAAGAAGTTGGAAGAACAAGCAGTATAACAGGAAGGGCACTGGAATGGATCAGGGAATACCTCACAGGGAGGCAACAACGGGTCATGGTGCGTGATGAGGTGTCACAGTGGGCGCCTGTGACGAGCGGCGTTCCGCAGGGGTCAGTCCTAGGACCAGTGTTATTCTTGGTATATGTAAATGACATGACGGATGGGATAGACTCAGAAGTGTCTCTGTTCGCAGATGATGTGAAATTAATGAGGAGAATCACATCGGAAGAGGACCAAGCAGGACTTCAAACAGATCTGGACAAGCTTGACATCTGGTCTAGCAACTGGCTTCTCGAATTCAATCCCACCAAATGCAAAGTCATGAAGATCGGAGAAGGGCAAAGAAGACAGCTGACAGAGTACAGGCTAGGCGGGCAAAGGCTACAAACCTCGGCAAAGGAGAAAGACCTTGGGGTGAGTATATCGCCAAGCACGTCTCCGGAGGCACACATCAACCAGATAACTGCGGCAGCATATGGGCGACTGGCAAACCTAAGATTAGTGTTCCGTTACCTTAACAAGGAATCGTTCAAGACACTGTACACCGTGTACGTCAGGCCCATACTAGAATATGCAGCACCAGTCTGGAACCCACACCTGGTCAAGCACATAAAGAAACTAGGAAGTCAAGGTTTGACAGGGTTAGTTCCACAACTCAGGGGTCTGTCCTATGAGGAAAGGTTGAGGGAAATAGGACTAACTACACTGGAGGAAAGAATGGTCAGAGGAGACATGATAACGACATACAAAATACTGCGGGGAATCGACAAGGTAGACAGTGACAGGATGTTCCAGAGAGGGAACACAGAAACAAGGGGACACAACTGGAAGCTGAAGACTAAGATGAGTCAAAGGGATGTTAGGAAGTATTTCTTCAGCTACAGAGTAGTCAGGAAGTGGAATAGTCTAGAGAAAGACATAGTGGAGGCAGGAACCATACACAGTTTTAAGACGAGGTATGATAAAGCTCATGGAGCAGGAGAGCAGATACCCAGTAGTGGCAGCGAAGAGGCGGGGCCAGGAGCTGAGTCTCGACCCCTGCAACCACAATTAGGTGATGTACAATTAGGTGAGTACACACACACACACACACATTACACAACACAATGTTATCATCTGTGCAAAAATTTACGGAGTTTTTGGGGTTAAAAAAATGGACACGTAAAAACAATTCTGGATATTTATCCTGAGTAATTTTTCCACATGGACTGTTTTATTTAGCCCTAAAACCCTCCAATTTTTCTCACAGATGACCACACTAACACAAAATACGCACTGCACTAACGCTCACAAAAACACACATTATTAGCTTTGACATCTAAATTCTAATAACTTTCATAATTCAGATACCAAGAGATTACAATAGATGCTGAAACCTAACTGATAAGAAATGTCTTTGGTCATTATTAAAGAAGACTAAGCAACGTGTGTACAAACTTGCGGTACAGCAAACACTGCATAACATCACAAAACTCATACGACATATAACTATCGTTTACTAACATCATCAGATTTAATGCTCACAATATGCCACAAGTACACATGAATCATAAGCATATTACAAGAACATAAATGAAAATTTTATTATACTAAGCACACTCGCCCAACAAACATACTGGACACTATTCCCACACACAAATTCAAATGGTTCATGCTAACCCAAGACAGGTCTCCGACTCCTGGCACCCTGCCTCCACACCGGAGCCTAATGATTCCCCAGGTACGGCTCCGTCATGGTCACAATGCCAACAATGCCTCAACATTAATTTCCAAGTGTTCCTCGGAATACAGTGCCCAATGACCCACCATACAGGAACTTATTCCCGCTCATCATCCCATAAAACTTCGCCTCCAAGATACGACTCCTGATATGCAAATCAAACACTGTCTCTCTGAAAATCAGCGTCGTGTGAACACAGTCACCATCATACGCTGCAGCACGCGCCTCGACGGCAGACAATCCTCACATGTCTAGACTCAAGGTTCTTAACAATGACACTTTCCTTCTAGTTACCAATACTAACGATCGAGCCATCCATTAACGCAACACGTCCAATTTCCCACAGAAGTATGCTCCATGGGATTCCACGCACACCTCTCCACAGGTGAATACCATGCAAAAACATATACATACTTGACTTCTCTTTCCCTCAGTGATGCTCAATCTTACAAACTCTCACACCACATGCGCCTCCGGTCATACAAAGAGTATAAAAACAACTTGGACACCGACATCCCCTAACAAAACATACAAAGCTCTGATCTCTATCTTGCCACCGACAGCAGTCCTTCTGATCTGTTCCCCTGAAAGTGTTCTTCAACACACCATATACTCTGTCCAAACACCCTTCCCTGAAAGACCCGCATACAACTCTACCATCTTGACATAAGCACACAACACACGCTTGCCAAATCAGAGTCAATGCCCACTTCTTGCCACAGGTAATGTCACTACTTCGTTTCACAACCATTCACACTTAGAAGACCACAAGTACTGGTAAATCTTACCTAGGATCCTTAGCAATGCATCACTAGTTAAAACATGATAATACAAAAGGCCACCAACATCAGTGAACCTTTGTAAGAGAAGTGGTAAGGCTGGAGTTCTTGTAAGAACCCTCTCAGAATTCTCCTTCGCTTGTGTATATTGTCCCCAAATTTCTTAAAAAACTTACCTTTCGCCCCAACTTGCTTCATAATTAAACTACCCCAATCCTGACGATTAACCCACTCCCCAAGACCTAATATTTTAGATTTATTAACATTCACAGTTATTCCTGTCGCCTTTCCAAACACAACTACCACTTTTTCCATGGCGTCAAGTCAAGTTGTGCCGTCTACATGCCCAACACCGCTGGAAAGAAAAAACTTCCATCCAACTCATTGCTTCACCAGAAAACTGGAATCACAGGTATGACCTGACTAGACTAGAAGAACTCACAGGTAAGAACCTGTATGGAGTGAGCGGGGAAGTGTGGACAGAAGAGTAACGGGGAAGAGAGGATAGAGATAGAGTATTAGGAAAAAAAAAGCCAGGGCCTAACCCAGCTGCAGAACATTGTGCAGCAGTTGAACTCTTCAGTCACAATTAGTTGGCAGGAGGGCTCTAACGACGACTCAGGTACGCACGGCAATGACAGGTTTAGGGAAGATGTTGGGGTGGACAAAAACGGGCATCTTTTAAGGGCATGAGAATGGAGCTAGAAGTTAGCTGTAGAGGGAAATATGCAGGCTGTAGGGAGATAGAAAAGACTGAGAGGGTTGTGAGGGCGCCCGATGATGTCAAGGTTCGTCATTAACGTCGATGTGATACATCTTTAGTCTGTCAATTTGGTGTCGCTGAGGACGTTTAGCGTCGGGATGTTCACCCTCGTGAAGTCTGCCACCTCACACTGAACGCCGGAATTCACTGTAACTTCAAAGCATTGGTCTTGGCTGTCATAGAGACAGCAAGATGGGTGATGTGTTGAGCGTCGTTTTAGCTTGTACAGGCGTCTGAGGGCAGTGCCTGCACTCACTCGTTTGGCGTTGATGTGTGTATAGAACAGCAGTTTGGAGTCGAGAGTGACTCAGAGTACGAAGGTAATGAAGTATGGAATGGTTGTACTTGTGGTTTTGATTTCGACAAGAGGGTAAGGGGGGGGGGATTGCGTTTATTATTGTGGAAGTAGGTTACCTATGATTAACTGATGTTTGTTTCATGACGCATTAAAAGAAACAAGTAAGCGCTTTCCTGTGTGACGAGTTGTGTTGTGCTGTCTTTGTTGTGGTATTTGGGTTCTCGTAAGTCGTTTGTACAAAAAAATATAGTGGGAAAAAATCACAAAGCCTTTGGGAGCTCCAGCATGTAGCATGAAGTAGTCGGAAAAGCGATTTCTGAACTTAATATACATCGTATGCCCATCCAGGAAAGATGCTAACTTTACCATGATTAAATTTATAGCATTGAAAGGTTTGTGAGACAGGAGTGAAGTTAGCTAGGAAGAGAGATGTGCAAGAGACGAAAATAAACTTAGCCCACCGCCAGGAGGCCCCACAACTCTGGCTGCCACCGCATCACTACCACCTTACCTCCAAGCCATCGCCACTGTACCACCTTGCCTGTCTATAAGGCACAACAAAATAGTACAGCAACAGAGTGACCCATAATAGTCGATCATTAGTTATTAAACGATCATACAAGGTAAATCCGTTCACATGTGCCTAGGATAAGGACTTGCCAGATGCTCTGGCTACAATTAAGTTAGGATTTTGAGCTATCCTAGATTGTTGATAGGATACTGACAGACGGGTGTGCAGGGATCCTGGAAAACAGAACAAGAAGGTTACATGTGACTTATTCTTGTTTAAACACCATGTTTATTGAACAAGAAAAAACACTGCTTCCATAAATGACATTAATATAAAGAGGTGTTTCTGAGTTTGCGACAAGCATAAGTAGTGTAAGAAAGGAGGATAATGAATAGCAGTTATCAGGAGGACAGGACTTCTCTTGGATAGTCTATTTGAGATATATTAAACATGGGAGTGAAGAGCGGTTACAGGGACTGGGAGTCAACAAACCCAAGCAGTGACTCCCTCAGAGTGGGAATATGAGAGGGAAGACATTAATTAATGGCAGTATTCAAAATATTCAAATTACAGCCGATGATATGAGTGCAGACTCACTGGAAGAGATGCAGAACAGCACTCCCTACCAGAATCAAGTCCTGGTACAGATCGTCTACAGACTCTTACGGATTTGTCAGCATTGGAATCAATAACAATAACTGTAAATAAAATGGTCCCCATCCTAGACACAATGAGATGAGGCCATCAGAAAACCGAGTGTATAGGCGCTATGCTTGGATAATTTAAAAATAGAAAAAGAAATAGAAAAAGAAATAGAAAATAGAAATAGAAAAAGAAATAGAAAATAGAAATAGAAAAAGAAATAGAAAATAGAAATAGAAAAAGAAATAGGAAATAGAAATAGAAATAGAAAAAGAAATAGAAAATAGAAATAGAAAATAGAAATAGAAAAAGAAATAAAATTTATCGGTATGAGAACCCAAAGAAATGCCGTACTCTTGAATGAAGGATTGTCATTCCAACATCTACACATACTTACACCCTATAATAAGTAATAACTCAAATGAGAGACATTACTAGCAAAAAAAAAAAAAAAAAAAAAAAAAAAAAAAAAAAAAAAAGGGTTTCGGCCCATATAGATGCAGCTCCTGGAAGAATGCAGACAGCACTACCTGAATCAAGTCCTGTAAGATTGTTACAACCTTACGGATTTGTCACATGGAATCAGAAAATAACTTAATAAAATGGTCCCTATCTGACCAATGAGATGAGCCCATCAAACCATATAGGCCTTATCACTCATAATTTAAAATAGAAAAAATAGAAAATTTAAAAATAAAAGAGTACCAGAATTGAAATAGACCCTACTAGAACAGAAAATGTTAAACTCATCAACTACCTATTTTTCCAAACCAATACTTCCCTATAAAAGTTAACTCAAATCTAAACTTATCTAACTTTAATCCATTATTGCGGGTATAAAATAACATAGAAATTTTAACAATAAAGACAGAGGACTTTTAATGTAAGAATATATTTCCAATTAAGAACCATCCTGGACTGGAAACGAAGCCACTTTAAACAAAGCCAGTGGTGGGCTCACTACAGCTACACATATTGAAGCCAACTAAAAAGCCCCCCTCCCCTCCAGCTCAACTACAAACAATATAACATTATTTGCTTTTGCAAACATTCAGGATCTTAAACCAGGTAACAACAAAATAGCTTTCATCACTGTCCATCCTCACTGAGTACAATACAGTGTTCTCTGTCTTTACGGTAACACACGAACAAAGTTACTTTAACAATCAAATGTAGATTCCTGGGTACAATCTACTCAGATACAATCGGAAAAATATAGAAGTTAGAAGATTTGTCTGTATGTTAGAGTCGCTCATATGCACCAAATTACTTAATACCATTAATGAATGTGGTCAAAACTCTGGTGATTAAAATTGAAACCCAAAATCTAGTTATTATAATTGTGAGTAAACCACCAGATGCAACTTCCCAGCAGTTCAAAGACCAGCTATTAAAAATTGAGAACTATCTTAATTAAAGACCTATCAAACCCAGCTCCAAATATGTTATAGCTCGGAGACTTCAATTGAAGACATCTAAAAGTTAAAAATATAGCAAAGATTGTAATAGTAGAAAGACTCTCAGGAAGTAGTTTAGATGAAGTCTCACACCTGAATTACTAAGACTGCAACAAATTAGTCTTATGGCAGCAAGCGGTAGAACTGACTAGACTAGAAAATACCTTAGACCTAATATTCACTAATAATGAAGACCTGATTATAGTGTCGAAGAAAGTAAAGTCAGACCACAAGCTAACAGAAGTTCAGACATACATACCAGCCGATCATCAACAAAACACTGAACCATGAAGGAACGTTCAGAAAAATTAACTTTAGCAACAAGGACATCAACTGTTAGCTAATAAATAGTAAGCTTACTGAAATATGCTGGAAAGACTACGATAAACTTTAACCTAAATCAGTTTATTGAGAGGATGAGTTTAATGCTGCTAGAGGTATGCTCCAGGTGCATGACTTCAGGGAAGAGGATCAGTGCTGCTGCGAAACGTAGAGGTCTGCGCTCTACAGGAAAAGATGGAGAATAACAGAGCTCAAAGACAGCAGACTCTGAGTAAGCTAAACGCAAAATCCAGGTCAAAAACATCCTGTATCTGGCTTTTGAAGAAATGAGTGAGAAAGTTAAGTACGACTCACTGTTCAGTGAACCATTATTCGGCTTAAAGATTGGCGACCCAGATGAGTTATTAAGACTCAAAATGCAGCAGACATCTCCCTAATCAGATATAACTCTAGCCTCACTTGACTTCAAAGAAGCCATTGGAACTCGATATTCATCAAGAAATGCAAACAATTCTTATCATGCACCTTAAGTATTCTATGGAGAAGAAGCCTAGACACTGGATTTATTACAGTCATTAAAACACTGATATTTGCCTACTTCACAAAGATGGCAGGAAAGCAATTGCGAAAAAAATAATAGCCCTAACTCTCCGCATTATCGTGATTTTTGAAAGATTTTTAAGAACAAAGATTACCAATCACATCGCAGCATTTGCACAAACCAGGCCAACACGGGTGAAACCCAGGCCAACACGGGTGAAACCCAGGCCAACACGGGTGAAACCCAGGCCAACACGGGTGAAACCCAGGCCAACACGGGTGAAACCCAGGCCAACACGGGTGAAACCCAGGCCAACACGGGTGAAACCCAGGCCAACACGGGTGAAACCCAGGCCAACACGGGTGAAACCCAGGCAAACACGGGTGAAACCCAGGCCAACACGGGTGAAACCCAGGCCAACACGGGTGAAACCCAGGCCAACACGGTGAAACCAAGGCCAACACGGGTGAAACCCAGGCCAACACGGGTGAAACCCAGGCCAACACGGGTGAAACCCAGGCCAACACGGTGAAACCCAGGCCAACACGGGTGAAACCCAGGCCAACACGGGTGAAACCCAGGCCAACACGGTGAAACCCAGGCCAACACGGTGAAACCCAGGCCATCACGGTGAAACCCAGGCCAACACGGGTGAAACCCAGGCCAACACGGGTGAAACCCAGGCCAACACGGGTGAAACCCAGGCCAACACGGGTGAAACCCAGGCAAACACAGGTGAAACCCAGGCCAACACGGGTGAAACCCAGGCCAACACGGGTGAAACCCAGGCCAACACGGTGAAACCCAGGCCAACACGGTGAAACCCAGGCCAACACGGGTGAAACCCAGGCCAACACGGGTGAAACCCAGGCCAACACGGTGAAACCCAGGCCAACACGGGTGAAACCCAGGCCAACACGGTGAAACCCAGGCCAACACAGGTGAAACCCAGGCCAACACGGTGAAACCCAGGCCAACACGGGTGAAACCCAGGCCAACACGGTGAAACCCAGGCCAACACGGTGAAACCCAGGCCAACACGGGTGAAACCCAGGCCAACACGGTGAAACCCAGGCCAACACAGGTGAAACCCAGGCCAACACGGTGAAACCCAGGCCAACACGGTGAAACCCAGGCCAACACGGGTGAAACCCAGGCCATCACGGGTGAAACCCAGGCCAACACGGGTGAAACCCAGGCCAACACGGGTGAAACCCAGGCCAACACGGGTGAAACCCAGGCCAACACGGGTGAAACCCAGGCAAACACGGGTGAAACCCAGGCCAACACGGGTGAAACCCAGGCCAACACGGGTGAAACCCAGGCCAACACGGGTGAAACCCAGGCCAACACGGGTGAAACCAAGGCCAACACGGGCGAAACCCAGGCCAACACGGGCGAAACCCAGGCCAACACGGGCGAAACCCAGGCCAACACGGGTGAAACCCAGGCCAACACGGGTGAAACCCAGGCCAACACGGGTGAAACCCAGGCCAACACGGGTGAAACCCAGGCCAACACGGGTGAAACCAAGGCCAACACGGGTGAAACCCAGGCCAACACGGGTGAAACCAAGGCCAACACGGGTGAAACCCAGGCCAACACGGGTGAAACCCAGGCCAACACGGGTGAAACCCAGGCCAACACGGGTGAAACCCAGGCTAATACGGGTGAAACCCAGGCTAATACGGGTGAAACCCAGGCCATCACGGTGAAACCCAGGCCAACACGGGTGAAACCCAGGCCAACACGGTGAAACCCAGGCCAACACAGGTGAAACCCAGGCCAACACGGGTGAAACCCAGGCCAACACGGTGAAACCCAGGCCAACACGGGTGAAACCCAGGCCAACACGGGTGAAACCCAGGCCAACACGGTGAAACCCAGGCCAACACGGGTGAAACCCGGCCAACACAGGTGAAACCCAGGCCAACACGGGTGAAACCCAGGCCATCACGGGTGAAACCCAGGCCATCACGGGTGAAACCCAGGCCAACACGGTGAAACCCAGGCCAACACGGGTGAAACCCAGGCCAACACGGTGAAACCCAGGCCAACACGGGTGAAACCCAGGCCAACACGGGTGAAACCCAGGCCAACACGGGTGAAACCCAGGCCAACACGGGTGAAACCCAGGCCAACACGGGTGAAACCCAGGCCAACACGGGTGAAACCCAGGCCAACACGGGTGAAACCCAGGCCAACACGGGTGAAACCCAGGCCAACACGGGTGAAACCCAGGCCAACACGGGTGAAACCCAGGCCAACACGGGTGAAACCAATAGCAAAATGTATTTATAGTATTCACTGACTTTTCAAAAGTGTTTTCCAAGTGAAGCCATGGGGTAATTACAAACAAAATGGGTGCAAGAGGAATAACTGAGAAGGTGGGAAGATGGATAAATTAACTTCCTAACAAAGAGATCCAAAAGATTAAAAGTAAACCGAGGGAAATCAGGGGCTGCTACTGCGAAAAATTCTATCCCACAAGCCATGGTACTCGCTCGACTTCTCTTTCTCATCCAAATATCTGACATAGACGAGACAAAAATCAGATCACTATATCCTTTTTTCTTGGTACTCGGTTCCAGTCCCGCACATCAAAATTAAGGCTAGTAATGCTCTAACAAGACTAAATCCTTCTGAGAGAATTACTTTTAACCTTACCCTTCTCTCTGCTGGCGCGCGCGCGCACACACACACACACACACCGGTGGCCTAGTGGGTAAAGCTCTTGCTTCACGCACGGAGGGGCCGGGTTCAATTCCCGGTGGGGCAGAAACATTTCGAAGTGTTTCCTTACACACACACACACATACATACAACAAGCCTAGTGTCTAATTGACATGTGCCTAGGACAAAATGGTAACTAACTAACTAACCCACGAGAGACATGGAATTAACCTGCCACGCCTCGCTGACACGGATAACATCGCTTCCTCACTGGTGTACAAACGTGAATGACGCCCCTACACAGAGCCACACGCCGCTTTAAACGTACACTTGCAACACACATGCAACACAACCTGGCATCTCCGGATCCGTATCCTTAAAGTTGCGCTCTGGCAAAACTGTTACATCTAGCCCTATCTTGGGAGCATTCTCGTCAACCACCCCGGCGTAGCTAATGCACTAGTCCTATAGTGTTTACATTCAGTAACTGGAAGCCTTGTAAAAGTTGGGTTCCTCCTTATCACAACCCTCGGTGCCCTGGGCTCCTTGAGGGTGTCTTGATGCTCATTACCCCAGAACCTCTGGATATCTCTGCTCATCGTGCACGCTAGGGCTCCACCTCGCTCATCGTGCACGCTAGGTCTCCACCTCGCTCATCGTGCACGCTAGGTCTCCACCTCGCTCATCGTGCACACTAGGGCTCCACCTCGCTCATCGTGCACGCTAGGTCTCCACCTCGCTCATCGTGCACACTAGGTCTCCACCTCGCTCATCGTGCACACTAGGCCTCCACCTCGCTCATCGTGCACGCTAGGGCTCCACCTCGCTCATCGTGCACGCTAGGGCTCCACCTCGCTCATCGTGCACACTAGGGCTCCACCTCGCTCATCGTGCACGCTAGGGCTCCACCTCGCTCATCGTGCACTCTAGGTCTCCACCTCGCTCATCGTGCACACTAGGTCTCCACCTCGCTCATCGTGCACGCTAGGTCTCCACCTCGCTCATCGTGCACACTAGGTCTCCACCTCACTCATCGTGCACGCTAGGCTCCACCTCGCTCATCGTGCACACTAGGCTCCACCTCGCTATCGTGCACACTAGGGCTCCACCTCGCTATCGTGCACGCTATGGCTCCACCTCGCTCATCGTGCACACTAGGCTCCACCTCGCTCATCGTGCACGCTAGGGCTCCACCTCGCTCATCGTGCACGCTAGGCTCCACCTCGCTCATCGTGCACGCTAGGTCTCCAATCTCGCTCACAGTGCACGCTAGGTCTCCACCTCGCTCATCGGGACTGCACGCTATGGCCTCCACCTCGCTCATCGTGCACGCTAGGGCTCCACCTCGCTCATCGTGCACGCTAGGGCTCCACCTCGCTCATCGTGCACGCTAGGGCTCCACCTCGCTCATCGTGCACGCTAGGGCTCCACCTCGCTCATCGTGCACGCTAGGCCTCCACCTCGCTCTTAGTGCACGCTAGGTCTCCACCTCGCTCATCGTGCACGCTAGAGCTCCACCTCGCTCATCGTGCACCTAGGCTTCCACCTCGCTCATCGTGCACCTAGGCTCCACCTCGCTCATCGTGCACGCTAGGCTCCACCTCGCTCATCGTGCACGCTAGGGCTCCACCTCGCTCATCGTGCACGCTAGGGCTCCACCTCGCTCATCGTGCACGCTAGGCCTCCACCTCGCTCATCGTGCACGCTAGGGCTCCACCTCGCTCATCGTGCACGCTAGGCCTCCACCTCGCTCATCGTGCACTCTAGGCCTCCACCTCGCTCATCGTGCACGCTAGGCCTCCACCTCGCTCATCGTGCACTCCAGGCCTCCACCTCGCTCATCGTGCACGCTAGGCCTCCATCTCGCTCATCGTGCACTCTAGGCCTCCACCTCGCTCATCGTGCACGCTAGGCCTCCACCTCACCTGGATGCAGAATAGCTGATGATCTCCACCACTTGCCTGACCACTTTCCTTATCTCCACCCTCGCCATCGTTCACCACTTGCCTCCACCCTTTCCTGATCTCCACCGCTAGCCACCACTCCTATCTCCACCACTTGCCTGACCCCACTCCTATCTCACCACTTGCCTCCACCTCCTATCTCACACTTGCCTGACCACTACTCTTCTCATCTCCACCACTTGCCTGACCACCTCGCTCATCTCACCATGTGCCACCACTTGCCTCCACCCTTCGCTATCTCCACCACTTGCTACCACCCTTTCCTATCTGCACACTAGCCTCCACCCTCCTTTATCTCCACCACTTGCCTCCACTCGCTCATCTCCACCATGCTGACCACCTCCCTCATCTCCACCCTTGCCTCCACCTCGCTCATCTCACCACTTGCCTGACCCACTCTCCTCATCTCACCACTTGCCTGAGGCCACTCTCCCTCGCTCACCACTTGTGCATCTTTCTCACCTTGCCTCCACCTCGCTCATCTGCACGCGAGGCCCTCCTCCTATCTCACCCTTGCTGACACTACGTCTCTCATCTCCACCACTTGCCTGACCACCACTCTCCTCATCTCCACCACTTGCCTGACCACCACTTTCCTGATCTCCACCACTTGCGCGCTCGCGTGCGCGCACACACACACACACACACACACACAGACCCAGTAGCAGACAGCGAAGAGGCGGGGCCAGGAGCTGAGTCTCGACCCCTGCAACCACAATTAGGTGAGTTAGGTACACACAGTCTCAGAGGAGACTGTCTCGACCCATGCAACCACAACTAGGTGAGTACACACACACATACACACAGTCTCAGAGGAGACATGATAACGACATACAAAATACTGCGGGGAATCGACAAGGTAGACAGTGACAGGATGTTCCAGAGAGGGAACACAGAAACAAGGGGACACAACTGGAAGCTGAAGACTCAGATGAGTCAAAGGGATGTTAGGAAGCATTTCTTCAGCCACAGAGTAGTCAGGAAGTGGAATAGTCTAGAGAAAGATATAGTGGAGGCAGGAACCATACATAGTTTTAAGACTAGGTATGATAAAGCTCATGGAGCAGGGAGAGCAGAGACCCAGTAGCGGACAGCGAAGAGGCGGGGCCAGGAGCTGAGTCTCGACCCCTGCAACCACAATTAGGTGAGTACAATTAGGTGAGTACACACACACACACACACATCACTTTCCCTGTGTGTGGAAAAATATTCCATCAACACGATCTAGCGCATCGTGAAACTTATCAGCATCTGAGTCTGGTCGAATACAGACCCGGCCCTGTCACAGGGAAGTGTACCACCGCCCTCTTCCATACATCGCTGCGTCACCTTCACTCACAATCCCGTCTTCCATACATCGCTGCTTCACCCTCACTCACAATCCCGTCTTCCATACATCGCTGCGTCACCCTCACTCACAATCCCGTCTTCCATACATCGCTGCGTCACCCTCACTCACAATCCCATCTTCCTCACGATCGTCGTCGATGCGATGTATTCCCATGGTCTTGCATCTCTGCTGTCACTGGTGTTGATTTCGTGAGTGCACTCGGATGTACCTGCCGGGGAGGACGCATCGCTGCCATGTAGTCATAAGCCTGTTTGTGCTCTGCTGATACGCATGGAACACCTGCCCTGCCTCTCAAATTCCCGCAAGATGGCATGGAATTTCACGGGGTACATCAAGGACATTTTTTTAGGGAGAATGTAGCTTAGAGTAACATACCCGCCAGTAACCCACGTACCTTCTTGTAGTATATTTATCGTACCTAAGAGAAAACACTCTTTGTGTACATCAATGTCATGAAAAGGAACATTACAGATCTTTACCCATGTTTAGCATTTGTATTCAACCACCTCGTCAGTTGATAACAATCTGACCAATAAAAAAGGTGTGTGACGCCGTTCATGGCTCCACACTACCCAGAGACCGCAGTCTGGTGCTCTGGTGTCCCGAATTACTGTTGGCAGCGGCACATTAGACATTTCTGGTGTGACAGCTCCCTTCGGTAACTTAATCCTGACCCTGCGATACATTTTCTCTTCTCCATGGCCGAATTGTAAGCACTAAAGGTCAGCCCACCCGTCAGAAATTAAGAGGGGGAAAAAATGACAATATTCTGGCTTTAATTAAAAAAAATAACGCAGTTAAACAAGGAACCATACAACGACGTTTCGGTCCAACATGGACCATTATCAAGACACAAGATGTGAATTAGAACTCAGAACCAGCCAAACCGCTGTTAAGTCGACGATTCTAAGAGATGGTCTTTGTAGGAATTAAGCAGATAATTCAAGAAACTAGAATCTAGAAGAATTGTTATTTTAACCTAGATCTGGTCCAGCGAGTCTAGTGCGCTAGTATTAACTAGTATTGTTGACCTACGCTGTGACCTACGCTGTGACCTACGCTGTGATCTACGCTGGTCATTATTCTCGCAGTTACTCTGAAATATTACTGTTGTGTGTCTTGGTTGTGTGATACTCGCTGTCACCCTAACTGACAGCTCGGTAAAACAGCAACAACAGCTTTAAAAGTAACAACAGTAGCTGTAATAGAAGTAACATCAGCAGTTTCAGTTATTGTTGCTGCAGTAACAACAGCAACAATAACTGAAGTCGTAGTAACAATAGCAATATCAGCATCAGTGTTAACAGCAGCAGTGACACAGAAATAAAGTACAGCATCAATATCAACAGCACCAGTAAATTTATTTTCACCCTCACACCTCTGTCCTCACCTCACACACCTCTGTACTCAGCGCGCACACACCTCTGTACTCAGCCCCCACACACCTCTGTACTCAGCGTACTCATCTCTGTACTCAGGGCTCACACCTCTGTCCTCACCCCACACACCTCTGTCCTCACCCCACACACCTCTGTCCTCACCCCACACACCTCTGTCCTCACCCCACACACCTCTGTCCTCACCACCACACACCTCTGTCCTCACCCCACACACCTGTGTCCTCACCCCACACACCTGTGTCCTCACCCCACACCTGTGTCCTCACCACACACCTCTGTCCTCACCCACACACCTCTGTCCTCACCCACACACCTCTGTCCTCACCCACACACCTCTGTCCTCCCACCCTGTCTCACCACACACCTGTGTCCTCACCACACACACCTCTGTCCTCACCACACACACCTCTGTCCTCACCCCACACACCTCTGTCCTCACCCCACACACCTCTGTCCTCACCCACACACCTCTGTCCTCACCCCACACACCTCTGTACTCACCAGGCACTACTCTCACTCACCTCCGTCCCCTCACACCTCCCTCCCCACCCCCCACAACATTGCACACGCAACACAATACCAAAAAAAAAAACAACACTTGCAATTTGTAAGCTCTCACACCGATGAACAAATTCAATTGTCAAATATTTATTTCGAAATCAGCACGAAGCATCTGTCGTGCCAGCTCAATGGCTTATCAAAACTGTGTTGCAACCCGGGTGCTGCTGCTTCACGGTACGCCAGGCTGACGGCTGACATCATACACTCACAGCTGACATCGTATTCTCATTGTTGCCAGATTTTTTTTATCTCTTTTTACGCTAAAATTTTAAATTTCAAGTTGTGACTGTAAGAAAAACGGGATCTTATTGAGTACAAATAGAGAGCGTGTCTGTCTCGCGCCCAGCAGACGGAGGATCAAACCTCCACAAAGTATTGCGCTGAATAACCCAAATAGGTTTAGCGCTTAACATGAATTATTATAAAAAAAAAAAAAAAAACAGGACAACTTCTTCAAGCTATCTAACACAAGTTTGAGGCAGCTGTTTCAAGTTCGTCAAGAAAATACCGAACGCTATTTTTTATTTAATTTAAAATTAATATAATCAGAGACTGAGCTCACTGGGGAGGTATTTTGGTATTTATTGTATATAAATGGTCAAAGTTACGTCTGTAGTGAAAGTACCATATAACAGGCAGAGAAAATTATTAGAATCTGATTATGAATAATTATATAGCATTATTAGTGTCATTATTATAATTTATATTATTATAATTGCTATTATAATTATTATAATTGTTATTATAATTGCTATTATTATAATTCCTATTATTATTATATTTGCAATTATTATTACTGTTATTACTATTAGTGTGAATAATGAATCCTGTCAAGTGGTCACATTATCCGTATTCGCACTACTCATATTATACATAATTTTCACAAACGATTTGAAGAGTTTGTGAAAAAAATACCATTAGTTAATTTGGCATTAAATCGAAATTCGCACTAATGTAGACATGTCTTTATTATTATTATTATTATTATTATTATTATTATTATTATTATTATTATTATTATTATTATTATTATTATTATTATTATTATTATTATTACATAGCATAACATTGGTTTCAGTTTACGTTTAATAATATGTGAATGATATGACGAAGACTGTCAGTCATCATGGAGAAGACTGTCAGTCATCATGGAGGAGACTGTCAGTCATCATGGAGGAGACTGTCAGTCATCATGGAGGAGACTGTCAGTCATCATGGAGGAGACTGTCAGTCATCATGGAGGAGACTGTCAGTCATCATGGAGGAGACTGTCAGTCATCATGGAGAGACTGTCAGTCATCATGGAGGAGACTGTCAGTCATCATGGAGGAGACTGTCAGTCATCATGGAGGAGACTGTCAGTCATCATGGAGAGACTGTCAGTCATCATGGAGGAGACTGTCAGTCATCATGGAGGGGACTGTCAGTCATCATGGAGGAGACTGTCAGTCATCATGGAGGAGACTGTCAGTCATCATGGAGGAGACTGTCAGTCATCATGGAGGAGACTGTCAGTCATCATGGAGGAGACTGTCAGTCATCATGGAGGAGACTGTCAGTCATCATGGAGGAGACTGTCAGTCATCATGGAGGAGACTGTCAGTCAAGGAGAAAAGATATCAGGGAAACATTGATACCAGTTTTAAGGTCGACTACAGCTGAACACTGGTGCCAGTCATGCTGAACACTGGTACCAGAGAGTCATGCTGAACACTGGTGCCAGAGAGTCGTGCTGAACACTGGTGCCAGAGAGTCGTGCTGAACACTGGTGCCAGAGAGTCGTGCTGAACACTGGTGCCAGAGAGTCGTGCTGAACACTGGTGCCAGAGAGTCGTGCTGAACACTGGTGCCAGAGAGTCGTGCTGAACACTGGTGCCAGAGAGTCGTGCTGAACACTGGTGCCAGAGAGTCGTGCTGAACACTGGTGCCAGAGAGTCGTGCTGAACACTGGTGCCAGAGAGTCGTGCTGAACACTGGTGCCAGAGAGTCGTGCTGAACACTGGTGCCAGAGAGTCGTGCTGAACACTGGTGCCAGAGAGTCGTGCTGAACACTGGTGCCAGAGAGTCGTGCTGAACACTGGTGCCAGAGAGTCGTGCTGAACACTGGTGCCAGAGAGTCGTGCTGAACACTGGTGCCAGAGAGTCGTGCTGAACACTGGTGCCAGAGAGTCGTGCTGAACACTGGTGCCAGAGAGTCGTGCTGAACACTGGTGCCAGAGAGTCGTGCTGAACACTGGTGCCAGAGAGTCGTGCTGAACACTGGTGCCAGAGAGTCTTTAGAGGTGGTGAGGCTGTGGTTTGCAAGGGTGATCGTATTGGTGGGGGGAAGATTTTTCGTCCTTATGGGCTTTAAGTTTTTGATGGGGGGTACCGAGGGAGGTGGAGAGGGCAATCATGTATGTAGTGGCGGATTTTTTGTATGTATCGAGGGGAATGAAGGAGGTGGGTGGGGACTGTAGGGTAAGAGCCTTAGTGGGTCGTGTGTATCGGCGATGTGTAGGAACAGGATATTATATGGAGGTAAATGGGCATCTTGTTTCTCTGAGAGATATAGGTCATTAACGGTGGCAAAGTTATTACGATGATCCGGAGTAGAGCTGGATTCTTTGTAGGAAGGAAGTTGATTGGGAGGGGTAGATTTTGTTTTGCATGTGGTTTCTAGGTGCCTAGTAATACGAAACTGGGGGGGGGGAGACTGGAGGCAAATATGCTCTGTTGTTTGAGAGCTGTGGTAAAGACATCTGATGCGGAAAGGGTAGCATAGGTATAGGAGGATGCAAGTATGACTTGGCGAAGGACATGTTCAAGGAAATGGAGTACGACAGCAGGGGTTTTCAAAAGTGTTGCGCGGATTTTTTTTATAATGTTTTCAAAGTTTCCATGGCTTGTTTATTATAAGAACTATCAATGCTGGTTCCTTTTACTTGGTGTACTTAGTTCTTATTATATGTGATTCAATGTGTTGGAGAAATTGTATACTATACGGTTTTCCTTTATACCTATATTGTTCAGTGTTTCTGATGATAAGGGGTTATGTTCCCTATTTCTAGTTTTATCTTATTTTATATTGATACGATTTACTAAATATACTATGGAATTATGTGCGGTTAATGCACTATTTTGTGTAGCCCTTTGGCTTTATGGAAGCCTATGAACTGATTGGTTGATTTTTGTAATGTTCGGTTTTTAATTTATAATGTTTAGTTTTTGTGTTACTGTTAAACAGTCATTGGCACTCTAGGGTTCTCTTTTTGGGGATGGTTGTAGAGCATAGGCCAAGTTTTCACGGTTTATTGTAACAGAGCGAGATTTACATAGTTTTTTTTTTTTTTTATCGTGGATGTTCGTTGAGGAGTAAGTGTAATATTACCACGAGTTGCGTGGGATAATGTTCTTTTTTATTGAATATTAGGCATCATGTACTGTGCTGGTTACTAGCTATATTATGGTTGTCATGTAAGCTCCTTTGGCATTATTGACGCCTATGATCTTATTGTTTTGATTCATGTAATATACCGTTTTTATTTTATATTATAGTTCAGTTTTTCGTGTTAATGTTATACAGTCATTAGGCACTCTAGAGTTTTCATGTAACAGAGTGAGAACACCACAAGTGGAGTGGTAACTGTTGAGGAGTTACATTGTATATTTGTTGTTCTGGATGTTATAGTGTTGCACAGTTTTGCAATGTTTTATCGTATATGTACTATTATATGTCTTTTAAATAAAATATATTTTTACCTATTCGGCACGCGATTATATTATATATATATATATATATATATATATATATATATATATATATATATATATATATATATATATATATATATGGGAGTTGTCACAGTTGCTTTTGCTGATGACACTGTGCTTTTGGGAGATTCTGAAAGGAGTTGCAGAGGTTGGTGGATGAATTTGGTAAGGTATGTAAAAGAAGAAAATTGAAAGTGAATATAGGAAAGAGTAAGGTGATGAGGATAACAAAAGATTAGGTGACGAAAGATTGGATATCAGATTGGAGGGACAGAGTATGGGGGAGGTGAATGTATTCAGATATTTGGGAGTGGACATGTCAGCAGATGGGTCTATGAAGGATGAGGTGAATCATAGAATTGATGAGGGAAAAGGGTGAGTGGTGCACTTCGAGTCTGTGGAGACAAATAACTTTGTCCATGGAAGTTAAGAGGGGAATGTATGAGAGTATAGTTATACCAACACTCTTATATGGGTGTGAAGCATGGGTGATGAATGTCGCAACGAGGAGAAGGCTGGAGGCAGTGGAGATGTCATGTCTGAGGTCAATGTGTGGTGTGAATATAATGCAGAGAATTCGGAGTTTGGAAATTAGGAGGAGGTGCGGGATTACCAAAACTATTATCCAGAGAGCTGAGGAGGGGTTGTTGAGGTGGTTCGGACATGTAGAGAGAATGGAACGAAACAGAATGACCTCGAGAGTGTATAAATCTGTAGTGGAGGGAAGGCGGGGTAGGGGTCGGCCTAGGAAAGGTTGGAGGGAGGGGGTAAAAGTGGTTTGTGTGCGAGGGCTTGGATTTCCAGCAAGCATGCGTGTGCATATTTGATAGGAGTGAATGGAGACAAATGGTTTTTAATACTTGACGTGCTATTTGAGTGTGAGCAAAGTAACATTTATGAAGGGATTCAGGAAACCGGCAGGCCGGACTTGAGTCCTGGAGATGGAAAGTACAGTGTCTGCACTCTGAAGGAGGGGTGTTAATGTTGCAGTTTTATAACTGTAGTGTAAAGCACCCCTCTGGCAAGACAGTGATGGAGTGAATGATGACGAAAGTTTTTCTTTTTCGGGCCACCCTGCCTTGGTGGGAATCGGCCGATGTGTTAATAATAAAAAAAAAAAAAATATATATACCACTGAATGTATTACATAGCAGCAGAATATGTCAGACCATCTGATGTGTAGGGTTAAAACCAGCTCTCTCTCTCTCTTCTCTCTCTCTCTCTCTCTCTTCTCGTGTGTGTGTGTGTGTGTCGTATATATATATATATATATATATATATATATATATATATATATATATATATATATATATATATATATAATGTATGTATACAAACACACAAACACACACACACACACACACACACACACACACACACACACACACGAGAGAGAGCTGGTTTTAACCCTACACATCACATGGTCTGACATATTCTGCTGCTTTGTAATATATTCAGTGGTGCTGGAAAAGGTTACTCTCCCAGAGGTGTCATATGAGAGTTGAGGAATTCCATTAAGCCTTACCCAACCCTGGAGAGGCTTAAGGGAGGAGAGATGCAGAGAGAGAGAGAGAGAGAGAGAGAGAGCACTTTACAGTGATGGATGAGGGGCCAGGAGCAGCTCATTGAATATTCATATCTTGTTGTCGAGGACCTTAGTGACTGTTAACGATACCAGAGTTGTCAACGCGCGTGAGCACACACACACACACACAGGGGCCAGGAGCTGAGTCTCGACCCCTGCAACCACAATTAGGTGAGTACACACACACACACTAGTCTGGAGGGACAAAATGTGAAAAGAAAAGAGGGAGGTGGTTGATTGATGGTGTTCACGATGCCTATGGAAGGATAAGTAATGAGCAACAAGTGATTCACTCTGTCATTATACTGACAGGGGGAGAAGATGAAATACAGCAGGTGACTACTTTTCACAGAATCAGGGAAGGGGCACTCAAGCAACACACGTCCTCTCAAACTGACCTTAGCAACAGACATGACACGTGACAAGACCACGACATGGAAACCACTATTAATGAGGCCTGGATGAGGACTGATCAGAAAATGGAGGAAGCAGTCGAGTGAGAAAATAAAATGATTACAAATACAGGAAGAAGAAATAGTGGCAATAATCCTTCTGGAAATACCACGCAAAGTCCCCCTAACTATCTCTTCTCGACCCCAACCCCACTCCCCCTCGAAAGCAAAAGCTTAAAACAACCATCCAATACCCACCCACAATCCTGACCCCTTAAACAACCATCCAATGCCCACCCACAATCCTGACCCCTTAAACAACCATCCAATACCCACCCACAATCCTGACCCCTTCTACATCAAGAACCTTCCCACTACCATCTCCCATACCAGTTCCCTCAGTTCCCCACACTTCTCAGCTTCCCTATTTTATATCCATTATCATCATCCCTACCAGACCAAGAAGCATCCCCACATCCGCCCCTGGATCTAATCCCAACCCTCACTGCCCTCTACATCCCACCCACCACCCTGACCCATCAGAAAGTACCTGAGAGAGAAAAAAAAATGAAATTATAAATTAATAATTCACATGTAATGACAAAAGTGACGAATGGAATGAGTGAATATCAGATGTATCCCCAGACACCACTGCACTAGCATATGTATCCCCAGACACCACTGCACTAGCATATGTATCCCCAGACAACACTGCACTAGCAGATGTATCCCCAGACACCACTGCACTAGCATATGTATCCCCAGACAACACTGCACTAGCATATATATCCCCAGACAACACTGCACTAGCATATGTATCCCCAGACAACACTGCACTAGCATATGTATCCCCAGACACCACTGCACTAGCATATGTATCCCCAGACAACACTGCACTAGCATCTGTATCCCCAGACAACACTGCACTAGCATCTGTATCCCCAGACAACACTGCACTAGCATCTGTATCCCCAGACAACACTGCACTAGCATCTGTATCCCCAGACAACACTGCACTAGCAGATGTATCCCAAGACATCACTGCACTAGCAGATGTATCCCAAGACATCACTGCACTAGCAGATGTATCCCAAGACATCACTGTAATAGCAGCTGTATCCCAAGACATCACTGTACTAGCAGATGTATCCCAAGACATCACTGTACTAGCAGCTGTATCCCAAGACATCACTGTACTAGCAGCTGTATCCCAAGACATCACTGTACTAGCAGCTGTATCCCCAGACATCACTGTACTAGCAGCTGTATCCCAAGACATCACTGCACTAGCAGATGTATCCCAAGACATCACTGCACTAGCAGATGTATCCCCAGACATCACTGCACTAGCAGATGTATCCCCAGACATCACTGCACTAGCAGATGTATCCCCAGACATCACTGCACTAGCAGATGTATCCCCAGACATCACTGCACTAGCAGATGTATCCCAAGACATCACTGTAATAGCAGCTGTATCCCAAGACATCATTGCACTAGCAGATGTATCCCAAGACATCACTGCACTAGCAGATGTCCCAGACATCACTGCATGTTCCCAAGACATCACTGACTAGCAGCTGTATCCCAAGACATCACTGCACTACAGCTGTATCCCAAGCATCATTAGCAGCTGTATCCCAAGACATCACTGCACTAGCAGTATCCCAAGACATCACTACTAGCAGTGATCCCAGACAACCTGCTACAGCTGTATCCCCAGACACCTGCACTAGCATATCCCAGACATCACTGCAGCGCTGTATCCCCAGACACACTGCACACTATCCCAGCGTATCCCAGACACACTGTATCCAGACTATCAGACTCACTTGCACCTAGCAGATGTATCCCCAGACATCTTCCAGCAGATGTATCCCCAGCACTGCACTAGCAATGTATCCCAAACATCACTGTAATAGCAGCTGTATCCCAAGACATCACTGCATAGCAGCTGTATCCCAAGACATCACTGCCTACAGCTGATCCCAAGACATCACTGCACTAGCAGATATCCCAAACATTACTCAAGCAGTATCCCAGACATCACTGTCACTAGCTATCCCAGACATCACTGCACCAGCTGTATCCCAAGACATCACTGCACTCAGTATCCCAAGACACACTGTACTAGCATGTATCCCAAGACATACTGCACTAGCCTGATCCCAAGACATCACTGCACACCAGCTCACTACCCAAGACATCCCAAGATACCAATCACAGCTGTATCCCAAGCATCACTGATACAGATCACCAATGACAAGCGATGTATCCACACACTCAAGCAGTGTATCCAACATCACTTATACAGTGTATCAGACCTGCAAGCATGTACCCCCCCCCCCCCCCCCCCCCCCCCCCCCCCCCCCCCCCCCCCCCCCCCCCCCCCCCCCCCCCCCCCCCCCCCCCCCCCCCCCCCCCCCCCCCCCCCCCCCCCCCCCCCCCCCCCCCCCCCCCCCCCCCCCCCCCCCCCCCCCCCCCCCCCCCCCCCCCCCCCCCCCCCCCCCCCCCCCCCCCCCCCCCCCCCCCCCCCCCCCCCCCCCCCCCCCCCCCCCCCCCCCCCCCCCCCCCCCCCCCCCCCCCCCCCCCCCCCCCCCCCCCCCCCCCCCCCCCCCCCCCCCCCCCCCCCCCCCCCCCCCCCCCCCCCCCCCCCCCCCCCCCCCCCCCCCCCCCCCCCCCCCCCCCCCCCCCCCCCCCCCCCCCCCCCCCCCCCCCCCCCCCCCCCCCCCCCCCCCCCCCCCCCCCCCCCCCCCCCCCCCCCCCCCCCCCCCCCCCCCCCCCCCCCCCCCCCCCCCCCCCCCCCCCCCCCCCCCCCCCCCCCCCCCCCCCCCCCCCCCCCCCCCCCCCCCCCCCCCCCCCCCCCCCCCCCCCCCCCCCCCCCCCCCCCCCCCCCCCCCCCCCCCCCCCCCCCCCCCCCCCCCCCCCCCCCCCCCCCCCCCCCCCCCCCCCCCCCCCCCCCCCCCCCCCCCCCCCCCCCCCCCCCCCCCCCCCCCCCCCCCCCCCCCCCCCCCCCCCCCCCCCCCCCCCCCCCCCCCCCCCCCCCCCCCCCCCCCCCCCCCCCCCCCCCCCCCCCCCCCCCCCCCCCCCCCCCCCCCCCCCCCCCCCCCCCCCCCCCCCCCCCCCCCCCCCCCCCCCCCCCCCCCCCCCCCCCCCCCCCCCCCCCCCCGCACTAGCAGATGTATCCCAAGACATCACTGTACTAGCAGCTGTATCCCAAGACATCACTGCACTATCAGCTGTATCCCAAGACATCATTGTATTAGCAGATGTATCCCAAGACATCACTGCACTAGCAGCTGTATCCCAAGACATCACTGTACTAGCAGATGTATCCCAAGACATCACTGTACTAGCAGCTGTATCCCAAGACATCACTGTACTAGCAGCTGTATCCCAAGACATCACTGTACTAGCAGCTGTATCCCCAGACATCACTGTACTAGCAGCTGTATCCCAAGACATCACTGTACTAGCAGATGTATCCCAAGACATCACTGTACTAGCAGCTGTATCCCAAGACATCACTGTACTAGCAGCTGTATCCCAAGACATCACTGTACTAGCAGCTGTATCCCCAGACATCACTGTACTAGCAGCTGTATCCCAAGACATCACTGCACTAGCAGATGTATCCCAGACATCACTGCACTAGCAGCTGTATCCCAAGACATCACTGCACTAGCAGCTGTATCCCAAGACATCACTACACTAGCAGCTGTATCCCAAGACATCACTGCACTAGCAGCTGTATCCCAAGACATCATTGTACTAGCAGATGTATCCCAAGACATAACTGCACTAGCAGCTGTATCCCAAGACATCACTGTACTAGCAGCTGTATCCCAAGACATCACTGCACTAGCAGCTGTATCCCAAGACATCACTGCACTAGCAGCTGTATCCCAAGACATCACTACACTAGCAGCTGTATCCCAAGACATCACTGCACTAGCAGCTGTATCCCAAGACATCATTGTACTAGCAGATGTATCCCAAGACATAACTGCACTAGCAGCTGTATCCCAAGACATCACTGTACTAGCAGCTGTATCCCCAGACATCACTGCACTAGCAGCTGTATCCCAAGACATCACTGCACTAGCAGATGTATCCCAGACATCACTGCACTAGCAGATGTATCCCAAGACATCACTGTACTAGCAGCTGTATCCCAAGACATCACTGCACTAGCAGCTGTATCCCAAGACATCACTCTACTAGCAGCTGTATCCCAAGACATCACTGCACTAGCAGATGTATCCCAAGACATCACTGTACTAGCAGCTGTATCCCAAGACATCACTGCACTAGCAGCTGTATCCCAAGACATCACTGCACTAGCAGCTGTATCCCAAGACATCACTCTACTAGCAGCTGTATCCCAAGACATCACTCTACTAGCAGATGTATCCCAAGACATCACTCTACTAGCAGATGTATCCCAAGACATCACTGTACTAGCAGCTGTATCCCAAGACATCACTGCACTAGCAGATGTATCCCAAGACATCACTGCACTAGCAGCTGTATCCCAAGACATCACTGCACTAGCTGCTGTATCCCAAGACATCACTGCACTAACAGCTGTATCCCAAGACAACACTGTACTAGCAGCTGTATCCCAAGACGTCACTGTACTAGCAGCTGTATCCCCAGACGTCACTGCACTAGCAGATGTATCCCCAGACCACTGCACTAGCAGATGTATCCCCAGACATCACTGCACTAGCAGCTGTATCCCAAGACATCAGTGTACTAGCAAATGCAGCATTCATGGAAGTGATAACCGATGCAATTTTCTCAGCTTGATATAAAATTACGAGGAAGGAAGGATGGAGTCAGGGGGAAAGGAGTAACATTGATAATTAGTAACCAGTGGAGCTTCGAGGAGATGAGGAATAAAATGATATACATATATATATATATATTATATATATATATATATATATATATATATATATATATATATATATATATATATATATATATATATATAAGAACTCATTTAAAATTAAGTTCTTTCTAAAAAAATTCATATACAATTTAAGATATATTATTTTAATTTACGTTAATATAAAAATTAATGATTTTGTACCAAAAGAACCTTAGAAAACTTAACTCACCTTGGCATAACAAGGCAATTTAATTTAGCCTTATCCAACAAAATATATTTTATATAAGATTACAATAATATAATAAACACAATGAAATATAATTTTTCGTTAGATTCAGAATGATTTTTGGGAAATTATTGCATTCACAAATTTTCGCTTGCCCTATTCGGCAAGAAGTGCGTTCCTATTTAGGCCAAAATTGCAAGACTTATTCGGCACGACATACAGACATTATATATATATATATGTCGTGCCGATTAGGTAAAACTTGCGATTTTGGCTTAAATAGCAACGCTCACCTTGCCATATAAGACAAGCGAAAATTTGTGTATGCAATAATTTCGCCAAAATCATTCTGCACATAACGTAAAAAATATATTTCATTGTGTTTGTTTATTATTAAATTAATGTTAACGTATCTAAAATATATTTAGTTGGGTTAGGCTAAATTAAATTGCGCTTGTTGTAATAAGGTTAGGTAGGTTTTCAAAGTTTCTCTTAGTACAAAATTATAAATTCTTACATTAACATAAATGAAAAAAAATATATATTTAAACGTATAAGAGAAATTTTTAGAAAGGACTTAATTTTTGATGAGTTCTTGCTAATTGACCAGTTTTACCTAATCGGCACGACATATATATATATATATATATATATATATATATATATATATATATATATATATATAATTGTTTCAAAATCAGCTTAGCATATTTCACATAAAATATTTAAATTTCTTTAACTTCTTGCTTTTAACCAGTTTTTTAATTAAGCCTAAAATGCCTACACTGATGACTGCACTATGAGAAAAAAATCAACTCTGAAAAAAAATTCGCTTCAAACTTTCGCATTAGTGCGAAATATAAAATTTGAGGAGCCATAAATTCTTTTCTAAAATTGACAAGTGAAATATGGTTGAATTTGAAGCTTTGTGGTGTTAAGGTCCAGAGTTGCTTAAAATGTGATGAGGGGGAGGGAGGGGAGGGGAGGAGGAGGGGAGGGGAGGAAAGTAAAAGGGAAGGGAGGAAAGGAAGAGTGTAATATGGGAGTAAACAAGTGTAAAAGTCCCAGAGGGACAGATGGAAGGGTGTGCAGTAATAATGGAATTGAAAGCTTGGGAAAGGAATTATCATTTATTATGATTATTATTATTGGAAAGATAAACACATAAGCAGTATAATGTGATCCTTTATTGACAACGTTTCGCCCACGCAGTGGGCTTTATCGAGTCACAAACAGATCTACCTGGATAAAAGAAACAAGGGTTTTTATAGGATTTAGTCAGGTGGAGAATGTTGGGTCAGGTGGAGAATGTTGGGTCAGGTGGAGAATGTTGGGTCAGGTGGAGAATGTTGGGTCAGGTGGAGAAAGCTGCATGTGACAGTAACTGACAGGACAAGCTTCAATCCACTGCAGGGGTATACACAATCCCTTGTAATGACTACAGCAAATTATACGTGAGCGAAACATCCAGAGACCTCCAAACACGTATTTCAGAACACCAGTACGCAGGCAGATCTGACGACTCAAGCAATGCCTGTGTTCAACACAGAAATTTACACAACCATTTAATCAACTACAGAAACGCAAGACTCATCGCCAGAGAAGACAACACTCAATACCGAAGAATCCTTGAATCATCACTTATCTGTATATCCAACAACTTCAACCCAATTTTCAATGCTACCCAAGAAAAGAATAAGCTTTGATAATTCTATTTACTCATGTGCGAGTCCCACTCAAATCCAACCCCTCTCACTCATGAATTTATCCAACCTAAATTTGAAACTACCCAAGGTCCTAGCTTCAATAACCCTACTAGGCAGACTGTTCCACTCATCAACGACCCTATTTCCAAACCAGTACTTTCCTATATCCATTCTAAATCTAAACTTATCTAACGTGAATCCATTATTGCGGGTTCTCTCTTGGAGAGATATCCTCAAAACCTTATATATATCCCCTTTGTTAATACCCATTTTCCACTTGTATACCTCGATCATCTCTCCCCTCATTCTACGTCTTACAAGTGAATGTAATTTAAGGGTCTTCAATCTTTCTTCGTAAGGAAGATTTCTAATGCAATGTATTAATTTAGTCATTCTACGCTGAATGTTTTCTAATGAATTTATGTCCATTCTGAAATATGGAGACCAGAACTGAGCTGCGTAATCTAGGTGAGGCCTTACTAATGATGTATAAAGCTGTAATATAACCTCTGGACTTCTGTTGCTTACACTTCTTGATATAAATCCAGGATAGATGGGCTAGTGAGAGTGTAGGCAATGGGGTCGAAAATGTATGGGGTAGATTTAAAAATGTAGTGTTAGAGTGTTCAGCAGAAGTTTGTGGTTACAGGCGAGTGGGTGCGGGAGGGAAGAGGAGCGATTGGTGGAATGATGATGTAAAGAGAGTAGTAAGGGAAAAAGTTAGCATATGAGAGGTTTTTACAAAGTAGAAGTGATGCAAGGAGGGAAGAGTATATGGAGAGAAAAAGAGAGGTTAAAAGAGTGGTGAAGCAATGTAAAAAGAGAGCAGATGAGAGAGTGGGTGAGATGTTATCAGCAAATTTTGTTGAAAATAAGAAAAAGTTTTGGAATGAGATTAATAAGTTGAGGAAGCCTAGAGAACAAATGGATTTGACAGTTAAATATAGAAGAGGAGAGTTATTAAATGGAGAGTTAGAGGTATCGGAAGATGGAGAGAATATTTTGAGGATTTGTTAAATGTTGATGAAGACAGGGAAGCTGTGATTTCGTGTGTAGGGCAAGGAGGAATAACATCTTGTAGGAGTGTGGAAGAGCCAGTTGTGGGTGTAGGGAAGTTCGTGAGGCAGTGGGTAGAATGAAAGGGGTAAGGCAGCTGGGATTGATGGGATAAAGATAGAAATGTTAAAAGCAGGTGGGGATATAATTTTGGAGTGGTTGGTGCTATTATTTAATAAATGTATGGAAGAGGGTAAGGTACCTAGGGATTGGCAGAGAGCGTGTATTGTTCCTTTGTATAAAGGCAAAGGGGACAAAAGAGAGTGCAAAAATTATAGGGGAATAAGTCTGTTGAGTGTACCTGGTAAAGTGTATGGTAGAGTTATTATTGAAAGAATTAAGAGTAAAACAGAAAGCAGGATAGCAGATGAACAAGGGGGCTTTAGGAAAGGTAGGGGTGTGTAGACCAAGTGTTTACAGTGAAACATATAGGTGAACAGTATTTGGATAAGGGTAAAGATGTTTTTGTGGCATTTATGGATTTGGAAAAGGCGTATGATAGGGTGGATAGGGGGGCAATGTGGCAGATGTTGCAGGTGTATGGAATAGGAGGAAGGTTACTGAAAGCAGTGAAGAGTTTTTATGAGGATAGTGAGGCTCAGGTTAGAGTGTGTAGGAGGGAAGGGGACTATTTCCCAGTAAAAGTGGGCCTTAGACAAGGATGTGTGATGTCACCGTGGTTGTTCAATATATTTATAGATGGGGTTGTAAGAGAAGTGAATGCGAGGGTCTTGGCAAGAGGTGTTGGGCTAAAAGATAAAGAAGCAAATACAAAGTGGGAGTTGTCACAGTTGCTTTTTGCTGATGACACTGTGCTTTTGGGAGATTCTGAAGAGAAGCTGCAGAGGTTGGTGGATGAATTTGGTAGGGTGTGTAAAAGAAGAAAATTGAAAGTGAATATAGGAAAGAGTAAGGTGATGAGGCTAACAAAAAGAATAGGTGACGAAAGATTGGATATCAGATTGGAGGGAGAGAGTATGGAGGAGGTGAATGTATTCAGATATTTGGGAGTGGATATGTCGGCGGATGGGTCTATGAAGGATGAGGTGAATCATAGAATTGATGAGGGGAAAAGGGTGAGTGGAGCACTTCGGAGTCTGTGGAGACAAAGAACCTTGTCCATGGAAGTAAAGAGGGGAATGTATGAGAGTATAGTTATACCAACGCTCTTATATGGGTGTGAAGCATGGGTGATGAATGTTGCAACGAGGAGAAGGCTGGAGGCAGTGGAGATGTCATGTCTGAGGTCAATGTGTGGTGTGAATATAATGCAGAGAATTCGGAGTTTGGAAATTAGGAGGAGGTGCGGATCACCAAAACGATTGTCCAGAGAGCTGAGGAGGGGTTGTTGAGGTGGTTTGGACATGTAGAGAGAATGGAACGAGACAGAGTGACTTCGAGAGTGTATAAATCTGTAGTGGAGGGAAGGCGGGGTAGGGGTCGGCCTAGGAAAGGTTGGAGGGAGGGGGTAAAGGAAGTTTTGTGTGCGAGGGGCTTGGACTTCCAGCAAGCATGTGTGAGCGTATTTGATAGGAGTGAATGGAGGCATATGGTTTTTAATACTTGACGTGCTGTTGGAGTGTGAGCAAAGTAACATTTATGAAGGGATTCAGGGAAACCGGCAGGCCGGACTTGAGTTCTGGAGATGGGAAGTACAGTGCCGGCACTCTGAAGGAGGGGTGTTAATGTTGCAGTTTTATAACTGTAGTGTAAAGCACCCTTCTGGCAAGACAGTGATGGAGTGAATGATGATGAAAGTTTTTCTTTTTCGGGCCACCCTGCCTTGGTGGGAATCGGCCAATGTGTTAATAATAAAATAATCTATTTGCCTTATTACGTACGCTTAGGCATTGCTGTCTTGGTTTAAGGTTGCTGCTTACCATCACCCCCAAGTCCTTCTCGCAATCTGTATGGTTAAGTTCTACGTTATTTAACTTATAAGTCCTTGGGTTATGGACACTCCCGAGCTTAAGTACCTTGCATTTATCTGCATTGAACTGCATCTGCCACTTTTCTGACCACGAATTAAGTTTGTCTAAATCTTCCTGAAGTTCTATGACATCTATGTTTGAATCAATTATCCTACCTATCTTCGTGTCGTCGGCGAATTTGCTCATATCACTAGTAATTCCCTCGTCAAGGTCATTGATATATATTATAAATAACAACGGGCCTAAGACTGATCCATGTGGAACACCACTTGTTACAAGTCCCCACTCGGATTTAACCCCATTTATGCACACTCTCTGCTTCCTATTGGTGAGCCATGATTCGATCCATGACAGCCCTTTTCCCCCAATGCCATGAGCTGCCACTTTCTTTAACAGTCTCTGGTGCGGTACTCTATCAAAAGCCTTACTAAAGTCTAAATAAACAATATCGAATTCTTTATCGTGATCGACAGCCTCAAAAGCTTTACTGAAGAAGGTTAATAAATTAGATAGGCAGGAACGGCCCCTCGTAAGTCCATGCTGAGTATCATTAATCAAATTATGGTTATCTAGATGGCTTCTAATAATATCAGCTATAATTGACTCTAGTAATTTGCCTACAATTGAGGCAAGGCTTATTGGGCGGTAATTTGACGGTAGTGACCTGTCCCCTGCTTTAAAAATAGGAATTACATTAGCCATCTTCAACATATCAGACACTACACCTGTTTGAAGAGATAAATTAAAAATGTTAGATATTGGTTCAGAGAGTTCCATTTTGCATTCCTTAAGAACCCTTGCAAAAAGCTCATCAGGACCTGGCGATTTATTTGTTTCAATCGGTCTAGTTGTTTCATAACCATTTCACTAGTGACTGTGATATTACATAATTTATCTTCTTCTGGGCCTCTGTAAAAATTAAATTCTGGGATATTATTAGTATCATCCTGCGTGAAAACCGAGAGAAAATAATTATTAAAAATAGAGCACATATCATTCTCCTTGTCAGTAAGATGCCCAAAGTTATTTTTAAGGGGACCTATCTTATCCCTAACTTTTGTTCTATAAACCTGGAAAAAACTTTTTGGGTTTTTGAATCCCTAGCAACTTTAATTTCATAGTCCCGTTTAGCTTTTCTTATACCCTTTTTAACGTCCCTCTTAATGTCAGTATATTGATTTATAAGATGACCCTCACCTCTTTTTATGCGCCTATAAATTCCTTTCTTCTGCTCTAAAAGATATTTGAGCCTATTATTCATCCATTTTGGGTCATTTCTACTTGATCTAATTTCTTTATACGGGATAAATGTTCTTTGGGCAGCCTGTATAGTGTTAAGAAAACTGTCATATTGATACCTCTCTTCGTTACCCCAGTCCACAGTTGATAAGTGTTCTCTAAGTCCATTATAATCTGGTAAGCGAAAATCTGGGACCGTTACTGAATTATCCCTACTATCATACATCCATTCAATGCTAAAGGTAATTGACTTGTGGTCGCTTTAGCCGAGTTCCTCTGTAATTTCTAAATTATTAACAAGGGTTTCCTTGCTTGCCAGAACCAAGTCAAGTAGATTATTTCCCCTTGTAGGTTCTGTTACAAACTGCTTCAAAAAGCAATCCTGAACTACTTCTAAAAAGTCGTTATATTCTAAATTCCCTGTCAAGAAATTCCAATTAATCTGACTAAAGTTAAAGTCCCCTAGAATTACTACGTTATCGTGCCTTGTGGCCTTAACAATTTCCTCCCAAAGTAGTCTCCCTTGTTCCCTATCTAAGTTTGGAGGACAGTAAATCAGGCCTAAAATCAATTTTTCGCAACCCTCTGAAAATTCTATCCAAACAGACTCTGTATGTGTTATTTCAGACTTTATACCCGTTTTTATGCAACAGTTTAAATGATCACGGACATAGAGTGCCACCCCACTCCCCTTCCCGATACTTCTGTCTACTTGGAACATTTTAAAATGTCTGAATGTGACATTCGGCAGGCATGTCCCTATTTTTCATATTAAACCATGTCTCAGTTATTGCAAAAACATCAATATTACCCGTACTTGCAACTAATCTCAACTCGTCCATCTTATTCCTAGCACTACGACTATTGGTGTAATAAATATTTAAATACCCTCCTTTCTCTTTACCCTTTCTGCTCATTTCTGTTTTTCCACTATACCTATTACTGTCCTTGTCACCTAGTGCCACTGACTTTCCAATATACACCTTATTCTGTCTATTACTAGTTTCCCTAGAATTTATAACATTACTACATTGGGACTTCACTGTTTCCCCCCTATAACCCATACCACTAACGTTTTCTAGTTTAAAGCCCTAACAGCTCCCTCCACTGCAGTTGCAAGTGCCCCCACCCCAGACCTAAATAAGTGAACCCCATCCCTGGCATACATGTCATTTCTGCCATAGAAGAGGTCCCAGTTGTCCTCATCTGCTTATATTCTAACCAGTTTTACATCAGCAAATGATATGTTTGATTTAATCCCACGTGATATATCATTCACATAAATAAATCAGAAATAGTACTGGTCCTGGCCCCGAGTACCGTCATAGAAGCTAAGACGTTGTGTAGTTTTAAAAATAGGTTGGATAAACACATGAGTGGGTGTGGCTGGTGTGAGTTGGACCTGACTAGCTTGTGCTACTTGGTCAGTTGCCGTGCTCCTCCCTTAAGTGAATGTGACTGACCTAAATAGGTTAAGGCATTGGCTTAAGCCGTTGGGAGAACTGGACCTGCCTCGCATGGGCCAGTAGGCCTACTGCGGTGTTTCTTCTTATGTTCTCCATTCTTTCCTTCCAACTTTGCCCTAAGGCTCTCTTCAGTTCACTGTAGTACGTTGCCTGTTATTCCTGCCTACACCTCGAGGTTTTGGTCCATTCTTCTTTGAGGTAGAGTATCAAACGCCTTATTGCATTCTAAGAAAACGCAATCTACCACTTCTCTCCAAGTGTTCTACCACTCTTCCTCTGATGATGATTTTCTCCATTACCTTGCAAGGTAAACATGCATGTCAGTGATACTGGGCTGTAGTTGAACGCGTCTTGTCTGTCTCTTAAATATAGATACCACATTCGTGATCTTCGAAATGTCTGGCAAATATCTCATATCCAGTGATTTATTGTAGCTCACAGCCTAGTGGGTGAGGCAGTGCTTCTGCTTCCTCTCGCAGAATCCTTGGTGACACGCTGTCAGGTGCCACTGCCTCTCATGTATCCCGGTTCATCAGAAGTTTCTTTACCTATCCCCATGGTGTGTGGATGGCATCCAACACTTGTTGGTACATCTTGTCCTCTTCTGGTATTGCCTCTGTTTCCTCTGTGTATGTGTCAGTTACCGGACACTTGGCCTGTTCCTTTTTCTTTTTGCGTTTGTATGTGTAGCCACCAAAATAAACTCACCATTATGAACTGACCCTTACAACCCTGGTGCCAGGGTCAAGGGGGGGGAAGGGGGAGAGACTGAGGTGTGGGGAGGAGCTAAGGTGTGGGGAGGAGCTAAGGTGTGGGGAGGGCTAAGTGTGGGAGGGCTAAGGTGTGGGGGAGGTGCTAAGGTGTGGGGGAGGTGCTAAGGTGTGGGGGAGGTGCTAAGGTGTGGGGGAGGTGCTAAGGTGTGGGGAGGTGCTAAGGTGTGGGGGAGGTGCTAAGGTGTGGGGAGGTGCTAAGGTGTGGAGGGTAGGTGCTAAGGTGTGGGGTAGGTGCTAAGGTGTGGGAGGTGCTAAGGTGGAGGGAGAGAGGGCCTAAGGTGTGGAGGAGGGGGAGGGGTGGACCATCACTTGTACACAGCTATATTATTATGTTGCATCATTATATTGTTCTTTAGTTAGTCCCGTGTTAAAACTAATTAAATGGAAGTGAAAGTTATTTCTGGGAGAGAATATCTGAAATTCAGAGAACATCTGATGAAATAAATGAGACAAAACTTTATCACAAACAAATTAGTGTAAGTAATTTTTAAGGTAAATAATTTTTTTAAGGTACATAAACTTAGCTTCATATATAAGAAATGTACCTCACATAATATTTTTATTTCATAATACAGGCTACATGCTGGTATCCTTATACATCAGTGTGGTCGGCAGTGGCTGAACTAATACAGCTGTAGTCTTTCCTGTTGTAGTCAATGGCTTCAAAAATATATCAATATTTAAATCGCTAGTGAGATGAGATTCAAAGACAAGAAAGTTCTTCCCAAGATGACATGTCTGGGGAAGCACGTCAAGATGACATGTCTGGGGAAGCACGTCAAGATGACATGTCTGGTGAAGCACGTCAAGATGACATGTCTGGGGAAGCACGTCACGATGACATGTCTGGGGAAGCACGTCACGATGACATGTCTGGGAAGCACGTCAAGATGACATGTCTGGGAAGCATCGTCAAGATGACATGTCTGGGGAAGCACGTCAAGATGACATGTCTGGGGAAGCACGTCAAGATGACATGTCTGGGAAGCACGTCAAGATGACATGTCTGGGAGAAGTCACGTCAAGATGACATGTCTGGGAAGCACGTCAAGATGACATGTCTGGGAAGCACGTCAAGATGACATGTCTGGGGAAGCACGTCAAGATGACATGTCTGGGGAAGCACGTCAAGATGACATGTCTGGGAAGCACGTCAAGATGACATGTCTGGGAAGCACGTCAAGATGACATGTCTGGGGAAGCACGTCAAGATGACATGTCTGGGGAAGCACGTCAAGATGACATGTCTGGGGAAGCACGTCAAGATGACATGTCTGGGGAAGCACGTCAAGATGACATGTCTGGGGAAGCACGTCAAGATGACATGTCTGGTGAAGCACGTCAAGATGACATGTCTGGGGAAGCACGTCAAGATGACATGTCTGGGGAAGCACGTCAAGATGACATGTCTGGGAAGCACGCTCAAGATGACTGGGACGTAGATGACTGTCTGGGAAGCACGTCAAGATGACATGTCTGGGAAGCACGTCAAGATGACATGTCTGGGGAAGCACGTCAAGATGACATGTCTGGGGAAGCACGTCAAGATGACATGTCTGGGAAGCACGTCAAGATGACATGTCTGGGGAAGCACGTCAAGATGACATGTCTGGGGAAGCACGTCAAGATGACATGTCTGGGGAAGCACGTCAAGATGACATGTCTGGGGAAGCACGTCAAGATGACATGTCTGGGGAAGCACGTCAAGATGACATGTCTGGGGAAGCACGTCAAGATGACATGTCTGGGAAGCACGTCAAGATGACATGTCTGGGGAAGCACGTCAAGATGACATGTCTGGGGAAGCACGTCAAGATGACGTGACGTGTCTAAACTGGCTTCACTGATGCTAGTCTTGACAAGGTTAGATTTTTTAAACACATTATTTACAGCTCTATTATTTGTTGATATTTTCCATCTGTATAGTTCAGTAACGTCCATCACTGTAATTCTGTCTTTCAGGCGAGTGCAGATGAAGTGTTTCCTGCCTATCGTTGTAGGAATGTTTTCTGATACACAGGAAACACTCCGTCATCCTTCTCTGTATAATTCCCAGCGCATTTGTGTCCATGCTTTAGTATGGAGACCACTACTGAGCGGCATGATCTAAATGAGGCCGTACCAAAGATAGGTAAAGTTGAAGTATAATCTTAGAACTTTTATTTATACTTCAAGGCATGAAGCTAGTTACCCTTATTGCCAACACTTATGCAATGTTGACTTATCTTTAAACTTCTGCTAATCCGAACTCCTAATTTTTTTTTTTGTATTTAGTTTGAGATCTACGTTATTTAGCTTTTAAGCCTCATGTTATTCTGTTTGTCTAGTATTAGACCCTTGCATTGGTCCGCACTGAATAGCGTTTAGGAGTTCTCCGGAAACTTTCTGATGTTCACGTCAGAAAATATTTGGCCGATTTTAGTGTCATCGACAAACCTACATTTGTCCGCATAGAACTTGTTTATGATGCTATTCACTCTTATATATCTGAATGTATATTGTGAACAACAAGGGTCCTAATACTGACCCTTATTCCGAAACCTCCTCGTTTATGCAAACTCTGTTGCCTATCGATCAACCATGCCTCGACCCAAGAGAAAATTCCTCTTGTACTATGTATCGTTATGTTCTTTATCACTCATCTGTGTGGAATTCTATCAAAGGATATACCAAATTCCATATATAAAATACTGTATTCTTCATGGTCTACCACCTCAAGTACTTTAAGAAATTTTATTGAATTCTTAATTTAAGAATGACCCTTTGAAAAATCCTGTAGAGATACATTGAATAAATTATATCTTTTGAAAGTGGCTTTAAAATGCATCCACAGTTACCGATTCCTTTAATTTTCCCACAATTGATGTTAGGCTTATTATTTTACATTTAATTTGAAGCTGAGAACCTATTTCCCACTTTCTAAATGGGCGTCACAGCTGCCATTTTGCATTTGTCTGTTACGAATTCCATTTGAAGTGATCTATTAAAGATACTAGGTAATAGTTTGCTAAGTTCCTCTAATACTTATGAATTCTAGAAAACAGCTTGTTTGGTTTCAGGTTTATCCACTCTGAGGACCGTGTCACTAGTGAGTTAGAACTTGTATAATTTATTTCCTGCTGTATAATTCTTGCTTTCTGGTATTTCGTTTGTTTCCTCTTATATAAAAACAGAAGAAATTAGTGTTAAAAATGGTATAAACTTCCTCGTCGCTAACAGTACGCTGACGTTAGTTAAATTTACGCTGGTCATCTTTTTTTCCATTATCTTATTCTTATATACCTGAAAGAAACCCATTTAATTGTTTTTTAATTCAACTGCTTCCTTAATTTCATATTTTATTTTTGGCTTTCCTTATTCCTTTTTTTGACCTCTCTTAAACTGAATATAATGTTCTCATTTAAATCTCTTATCAATTCCTCTTTTTCTCCCAAGAAAGGTTCTAGTCGATTGTTTATCCATTTAGATTAGATCTTATCTTGTGTATTAAGAATGTATACAGTTTGAGCAGCTAGTATAATGCTTTGGAAACTGTGATGCTGACAACCATCTTACCGTCTCTTCAGCATCTCTCACGATATTTCTTAGTAACCACTGGAAAGCGAGAACTTCCAGATCAAAAAACGTTTTGTGACTCAAGATTTACAACATCAACAGCCTCGTACAAGTTAGTGTCGTCAGGAAACCTGCGTCGTAACTCATGAAGCAAAAATATGAGTATTCTTAAAAACATAAATAGCGAGGATTGGCTACTTCTTCATCAACACTTCACGTCTCTCTCCTAATTTAATGTACATGATAATGCTGTCGTCTAGTCTTGCATTCCCTTTACAAATCCTCCCCTTCAGAGGTTCAAGTGCATGTTTAGTCTCGATAAATGATTTTAATGACAATTCCCAGTGAGAACCAAAACTTTTCCACGGGTTGCTGGCCTGGGTTGCTGGCCTGGGTTGCTGGCTTGTACCCATATGTGGTTGAAGGAGTCTAGTTTGCTGGCCCCGCCTCTCTGTTGGAAGCAAGGGAGACGAATTCGACTGAAAAAGCCTACTGTGTTGGTCAAACATTTCAGAATAAAGATACCTAACTGTCGCAAATGAGTCTTACCTATCTACTTGTCGATATAATATACCATTAATATTATATTGACAAGGTCTGGTCACAGACCTTGTCAATATAATAATAATGGTAAGCCATGAAAGCCAACCCCCGTCACTCAACTCCGTAAGATTTACAGAGTGATGCTCTGGTTCGTGGGTTCTCACGAACCAGGTTACAACGGAAGCCTGCGCTTTCGAAATCGTATATCATGCATTTTGTCAATGGACTTTGAGATATTTCGCAAATGTTTAGTTAGTTTTGCTGCCAGAACACTTCGCAATGACTCTTGCAATAAAACAAATACTTGAGCAACATAAATATCTAGAGGGGAAAACTAAAAAAAATCACGAACAAGCGAAGGTGTGTGGAGTGACAGGCTGTGTGTGCGTGTGCGTGTGTGTGTGCGTGTGTGTGTGCGTGTGTGTGCGTGTGTGTACTCACCTAATTGTACTCACCTAATTGTGGTTGCAGGGGTCGAGACTCAGCTCCTGGCCCCGCCTCTTCGCTGTCTGCTACTGGGTCTCTGCTCTCCCTGCTCCATGAGCTTTATCATACCTTGTCTTAAAACTATGTATGGTTCCTGCCTCCACTATATCTTTCTCTAGTCCATTCCACTTCCTGACTACTCTGTGGCTGAATAAATGTTTCCTGACATCCCTTTGACTCATCTGAGTCTTCAGCTTCCAGTTGTGTCCCCTTGTTTCTGTGTTCCCTCTCTGAAACAACCTGTCACTATCTACCTTGTCAATTCCCGCAGTATTTTGTATGTCGTTATCATGTCTCCTCTGACCCTTCTTTCCTCCAGTGTTGTTAGTCCTATTTCCCTCAACCTTTCTTCATAAGACAGACCCTGAGTTGTGGAACTAACCTTGTCGCAAACCTTGCACTTTCTCTAGTTTCTTGACGTGCTTGACCATGTGTGGGTTCCAGACTGGTGCTGCATACTCTAGTATGGGCTGACGTATACGGTATACAGTGTCTTTAACGATTCCTTGTTAAGGTAACGGAACGCTAATCTTAGGTTTGCCAGTCGCCCATATGCTGCCGCGGTTATCTGGTTGATGTGTGCTTCCGGAGACGTGCTTGGTGTTATACTCACCCCAAGGTCTTTCTCCTTTGATGAGGTTTGTAGCCTTTGTCCACCTAGCCTGTACTCTGTCAGCGGTCTTCTTTGCCCTTCTCCGATCTTCATGACTTTGCATTTGGTGGGGTTAAATTCGAGAAGCCAGTTGCTAGACCAGATGTCAAGCTTGTCCAGGTCACTTTGAAGTCCTGCTTGGTCTTCATCCGATGTGATTCTCCTCATTAATTTCACATCATCTGCGAAAAGAGACACTTCTGAGTCTATCCCATCCGTCATGTCATTCACATATAGCAAGAATAGCACTGGTCCTAGGACTGACCCTGCGCGGTACACCGCTCGTCAGAGGCGCCCACTGTGATACCTCATCAGCACCATGACCCGTTGTTGCCTCCTGTGAGGTATTCCCTGATCCATTCCAGTGCCCTTCCTGTTATACACGCTTGGTCTTCCATCTTTTTACTAATCTCATGTGAGGAACTGTGTCAAAGGCCTTCCTGCAGTCCAAGAAAATGCAGTCAACCCACCCTTCTCTCTCTTGCCTTACCTCTGTTACTTTATCATAGAACTCCAGGAGGTTTGTTACACAGGATTTGCCTTCCCTGAAACCGTGCTGTCTGGCGTTGATTAACCTGTTCTGCTCCAGATGCTCCACCATTCTTTTTCTGATGATTTTCCAAGACTTTGCACACTATACACGTAAGTGACACCGGTCTGTAGTTTAGTGCCTCTTTCTGTCTCCTTTTTAAAGATGGGGACTACGTTGGCCTTTTTCCTATCTCAGGTAGCTGCCCAGTTTCAAGGGATGTGTTGAAAATTTTGGTAAGTGGCACACTCAGAACCTCAGCCTTCCCGAAGGACCCCATGGTGAGATATTGTCCGGACCCATTGAATTTGAGGTATCAAGGTCACTGAGTAACTGCTTCACCTCCCTCAGATGTGTGTATTCCTCCAGCACTCGATACATCCCTTGTTGGTGATGCCCGTCCTGTCTACCCAACTGCCTCCCTTCCTCCACTGTGAATACTTCCCTTAAACCTCGAGTTGAGCTCCTCACATACCTCTTGATCATTACTTGTGAGTTCCCCATCTTCCCCCCTCAGCCTTATCACCTGATCCTTTACTGTTGTCTTCCTTCTGATGTGGCTGTACATCAGTTTCGGGTCAGACTTGACTTTCGATGCTATGTCGTTTTCGTACTGTTTCTGGGCCTCCCTCCGTACCTGTGCATACTGTTTCTAGCTCTTCGACTAATCTCCTTGTTTGCTTGGGTTCTTTGCCTTCTGACCTTTTCCATTCTTCTGCACTCTGAGTCTCTTTTGCCTCCCTACATCTTTGGTAAACCAGGGCTCTTTCTTGTCTTCCCATTTATTCTTTTTCCTTTGGGTATAAACCGTTCCTCTGCCTCCTTGCACTTTGTCCTACGTATTCCATCATTTCATTTACTGACTGTCCTTCCATTTCCTTTCCACAGAATCCCTGCAGGAAATTCCTCATACCTGTGTAGTCCCCTCTTTTAAGTCTGGTATGTCTCTTTCAGCGCCATTTTCCCTCTCCACCTGTAGCTCTACAATGTACTCAAAGCTCAGCACCATATGGTCGCTGGCTCCCAGGGGGCTCTCGTGTGTTATGTCCTCGATATCTGAGCTATTCAGGTGTGTGTGTGTGTGTGTGTGTGCGTGTTGTGTGTGTGTGTGTTTATGTGTGTGTGTGTGTGTACTCACCTAATTGTACTCACCTAATTGTACTCACCTAATTGTACTCACCTAATTGTACTCACCTAATTGTACTCACCTAATTGTGGTTGCAGGGGTCGAGACTCAGCTCCTGACCCCGCCTCTTCACTGATCGATACTTGGTCCCATCTCCCTGTCCATGGGTTTTTTCCCTACCTCGTCTTAAAGCTATGTATTTGGGTTCCCGCCTCCACTAAAATCACTTTTTAGCCTTTCCCCCTTCCACAACTCCCATGGCTGAAAAAAAACTTCATAAATCCTTTTTACTCATAGGAGTCTTCAACTTCCAATTGGACCCCCCTTTTTTCTGTCCCCCCCGGGAAAATTCTGTCTCTATCCACCTTGTCTATTCCCCTTACTTTTTTATGTGTTATATGTCTCCCCAACCCCCCTGTCCTCCAGTGTTGTCAGGCCGATTTTCCTTAACCTTTCTTCGTAGGACATTTC
>WNWK01013263.1:0-56080 GCA_009830355.1 Cherax destructor
AGAGAGAGATATAGAGAGAGAAAGATAGAGAGAGAGAGAGATATGAGAGAGAGAGATATGAGAGAGAGAATAGAGAGAGAGATATAGAGAGAGAGAGATATAGAGAGAGAGAGATATAGAGAAAGATATATAGAGAGATATAGATAGAAAGAGATAAGAGAGAGAAGAGAGAGAGAGAGAGAGAGAGAGAGAGAGAGAGAGAGGAGAGAGAGGAGAGAGAGGGAGAGAGAGGGAGAGAGAGGGAGAGAGAGGGAGAGAGAGGGAGAGAGAGGGAGAGAGAGGGAGAGAGAGGGAGAGAGAGGGAGAGAGAGGGAGAGAGAGGGAGAGAGAGGGAGAGAGAGGGAGAGAGAGGGAGAGAGAGGAGGAGAGAGGGAGAGAGAGGGAGAGAGAGGGAGAGAGAGGAGAGAGGGAGAGAGGGGGGCAGGGTGACACAAAAAGAAAGAAAATCCCCAAAAAGAAAATACTTTCATCATCATTCAACACTTTCACCACACTCATACATAATCACTATCTTTGCAGACGAGCTCAGATACGACAGCTGAGAAAAGTCCCTCCCAGCTGTCACTATCTCAGACCCCTCCTTTAAAGTGCAGGCATTGTACTTCCCATTTCCAGGATTCAAGTCCAACTAAATCAATTAACTGGTTTCCCTGAATCCCTTCACAAAATGTTACCCTGCTCACACTCCAACAGATCGTCATTTCCCAAAAACCATTCGTCTCCATTCACTCCTATCTAACACGCTCACACATGCTTGCTGGAAGTCCAAGCCCCTCGCCCACAAAACCTCCTTTACCCCTTCCTCCAACCTTTCTAGGACGACCCCTACCCCGCCTTCCTTCCCCTACAGATTTATACTCTCTCCAAGTCATTCTACTTTGATCCATTCTCTCTAAATGACCAAACCACTTCAACAACCCCTCTTCAGCCCTCTGACAAATACTTTTAGTAACTCCACACCTTCTCCTAATTTCCACATTCCGAATTTTCTGCATAATATTTACACCACACATTGCCCTTAGACAGGACATCTCCACTGCCTCCAGCCTCCTACTCGCTGCAGCATTTGCAACCCATGCTTCATATATATATATATATATATACTGTATATAAGTAGGAAGTAATCAGAGTTGAGTGTCAAACACTTGAGAGGGGACCACAGAAGTCTGAGAAGTGAGGCTTAGTAGAAGATTGGGCCATGATATTCTAAAATGATATAGCCATCTGAAGAGGATGACTGATGGTATGCTTGTAAGGAAGCTACAGCATCTATCAGTGAAATAGAGAAGGTTAGAGTAATGGACACAACTTTCTTCATTGGGAGGGGGAGGCAAAGTGAAGGATATTTGAACTATACATAATTATGACAAAATGCATATAATAGACCAGATCATGAAATTAAGACACATGTGCAACATCTGGGTATCTTTATAGTAAACGTTTTGCCATCCAGTGGCTTTATCAATACAAAATCCTAGGACATAATATGAAGAGAGTAGAAGTACTGTATATACAAAAGATGAGGTAATCAGTCCCTCGGCCTTGGAGTTGGTGTATTCAGCACCGTAGGTCTGGTATTGTATACCTTTCTTGTACAACTTGTCAGACACAGCAACATCATGGAGTCTTGATTCTGAGGACCTGTACATAACCTTCTTCACGGCTACGACTACTACTACTACAACTAACCCGTCTTTTTGGGTATGACTTACTTACACTGGGGAATCCCGCCTACCAGTGACTATGCCCTTGTCTGCTACCCGTCCCTTTCAGCTGTCGCCTATTTAAGGTCAAGCCTCCTAACCTGATCTTCATAATCTCCAGACCTACGGTGCTGAATACACCAACTCCAAGGCCGAGGGACTGATTACCTCATCTTTTGTATATAGTTCTACTCTCTTCATATTATGTCCTAGGATTTTGTATTGATAAAGCCACTGGATGGCGAAACGTTTACTATAAAGATACCCAGATGTTGCACATGTGTCTTAATTTCATATTGTCGGTATTGTATACCTTTCTTGTACAGACCAGATCATGTCTAGAGGCTGCCTTGAAACTTTTCTATTGTGCCAACCTCATTGGAGGGGTTCACAGAAGGAACAAGACATGAGGATGATTAGCATTTATAGACCTACTGACTACTTGGTCATTTTACACTGCTTCTGTACATCAAAGCCAATGAGAGGAAATATCATCGAAGTGTATAAGTGGATGATGGGCAAAAACAAAACTCTCTGTTGCCTATCTGTCAGCCATGCCTCTAACCAGAAAAACATTTCTCCTCCTAGTCCATGTGATTCGACTTTCATGTGATTCAACTGGCACTATGATTCGACTGGCACTATGAATTCATGCCATTTGTATATCATTTTGTATTCATCTTTTTTTCAACAAGTCGGCCGTCTCCCACCGAGGCAGGGCGACCCAAAAAGAAAGAAAATCCCAAGAAAGAAAATCCCCAAAAAGAAAATACTTCAAAAACAAAATATTCATTTTTTTTTTTCAACAAGTCGGCCGTCTCCCACCGAGGCAGGGTGACCCAAAAAGAAAGAAAATCCCCAAAAAGAAAATACTTTCATCATCATTCAACACTTTCACCTCACTCATACATAATCACTGTCTTTGCAGAGGCATTCAGATACGACAGCTGACAATAAGTCCCTCCCAGCTGTCGCTATCCCAGACCCCTCCTTTAAAGTGCAGGCATTGTACAGTGGACCCTCGCTATTCGAACACTCCAAAACTCACCCTCATTCCAGAATGCTGTTCAAGTGCTGTTACCAAATGAATTTATTCCCATAAGGAATGATGTAAATTAGATTAGTCCATTTCAGACCCCCAAAAAATACACTTATATAAGCACTTACAATAATAAACTTACATAAAAGAGTGAGTTTTGGAGTGCTTGAATAGCGGGGTCCACTGTACTTCCCATTTCCAGGACTCGAGTCCAACTAAATCAATTAACTGGTTTCCCTGAATCCCTTCACAAAATGTTACCCTGCTCACACTCCAACAGCTAGTCATGTCCCAAAAACCATTCGTCTCCATTCACTCCTATCTAACACGCTCACACATGCTTGCTGAAAGTCCAAGCCCCTCGCCCAAAAAACCTCCTTTACCCCTTCCCTCCAACCTTTTCAAGGACGACCCCTACCCCGCCTTCCTTCCCCTACAGATTTATACGCTCTCCAAGTCATTCTACTTTGATCCATTCTCTCTAAATGACCAAACCACCTCAACAACCCCTCATCAGCCCACTGACTAATACTTTTAGTAACTCCACACCTCCTCCTAATTTCCACACTCCGAATTTTCTGCATAATATTTACACCACACATTGCCCTTAGACAGGACATCTCCACTGCCTCCAGCCGCCTCCTCGCTGCAGCATTTGCAACCCATGCTTCACACCCATATAAGTGTTGGTACCACTATACTTTCGTACATTCCCTTCGTTGCCTCCATGGATAACATTTTTTATCTCCACAGATACCTCAACGCACCACTCACCTTTTTTTCTTCATCAATTCTATGGTTAACCTCATCCTTCATAAACCCATCCGCTGACAAGTCAACTCCCAAATAGTATCTGAAAACATTCACTTCTTCCATAATCCCTCTCTCCAATGTGATATCCAATTTTTCTTTATTTAAATCGTTTGATACCCTCATCACCTTACTCTTATCTATGTTCACTTTCAACTTTCTACCTTTACACACCCTCCCAAACTCGTCCACTAACTTTTGCAACTTTTCTTTAGAATCTCCCATAAGCACAGTATCATCAGCAAAAAGTAACTGTGTCAACTCCCATTCATGCCATTTGTATATCATTTTGTATTCATGCCATTTTGTCATGAAGCTCATTATGCCAAAATTACTTATCAATATCCACAGGAACTCTACAAAGATGAGGTACACCAACAGTGGTTTACAAACGGCCAATGTCTCCTTCAGATACACAAAACACCAAAAATTTCCATAGAACGCTTTTTTGACACCAAGTGCTTGAAGCATAATCGCCTCACTATGGTGTTACTATTGGTGTTTGCTATTATTTTAATTACAATAGCTGTTGGTGTCATTGTTGCATGGAAGAGAATCAAGAGGACTACCACAATTCCATCAGCAGCATCAGATTACCAGTCCTTTACAGAACCAGTACCACCAAGCAGAGGTAGGCATGATGTAACAATGGAGATACTACATACAGTGGACCCCCGGTTAACGGCCATAATTCATTTCAGAATGCTGTTCGAGTGCCGTTACCGAAAGAATTTATTCCCATAAGGAATAATGTAAATTAGTCTTTTTAGACCCCCAAAAATACACTTACAAAAGCACTTACAAAAATACACTTACATAATGGGTCGAGTTTTGAGCAGTACGTAAACCGGGGGTCCACTGTACTACCTTTATATTGCAATATAATAATTTTAAACATTTTCTCATAAAACTTTTGTTATTATATGGTCTCTGAAATACACATGAACTAAAATCTATAACAAAATTTGTAGTGCAGACTAGTTAATGTGTGTGACTAGTTAATGGTCCAAATCAGGCCGAAACATCGTCATAGTTTCTTTCTCCTGTGTGCGGGTTATTTGTGTACTGTTCCAGTCATGGTATTGTGTCTTTTTGTTCTTTAATTCTGTATTATTTGCAGTTTGCAGTTTCACAAGATCTTTAGGAACATAGCCTCCTGCAACTCCATATGGTGAAATATTTTACATATAAATAGTTTCTAGAGAACTGAACTGTACGAGATATATCTCATGCCTAAATGTGCATCTGCAAAACTTTTCATCACAACAAAAACTTGTAATTAGTTATCCTACAGCACTTTATAAGAGCAGGAAGATGTTGCCAAAGCTAGTTGATGTTTTACAAAATTTTGAACATCCCAAACTACCCCTTTTGACAAGAGATAATTACAACTACTTTTAATTTATTTTTCTGCTTACATTTAGAGAAATTCAATAAACAATATACATTTAAGTACAAAAAAAATTTAATTATAAAACTAAAAACTTTTTTTTTTTCAGCTCCATCTGCTTGGGCAATAGTGCAGCCAGATCCTCGCACATATCAAGAAACAGAAATACATATACTTTTTGATAAAGCTCAGGAAATAGATGCATATGACAGAAATTCTTTACCGATTCTAGAGGACAATGAATATCAAAATAACACAGATCAGAATAAAAGTCAAAGTAATGTAAACACAAAGGAAGAAAGTATTTTGGAGATGAAGACAACAGGTAATATAAGGCAGTCATGCCCTGTACTGCCTATATCAATGAGCAAATCATAAATGTTAGTATAACTCTTGCAACAGTAATTTGTCTTTTAAAAGTTTATAAACTTGAATTTTCAATTAGCATATTAAAAGAGGACATGTTTTTAAAGACCACTATGTATGCTAAAGTTACAACACAAATAATCTTTGGAAAACAAAACAGAACAAAAGTACGTAAAGAGTACTTCAGTAAAACTTTTTTATATTACGGTACTGTTGAAGATTTTGCTGAAAAGACACGTTCAATTAGATCAGGTCAAGGCAAGAGATGATTCACCCTGTAAAATCCTCTAACTTGGCCAAAAATTGGAGATGGGATGAAGTGAAGACTATCCTAGAGAATGTAGTAAACTTAAGACAAGACATAACTTTGCCTCTTACAGAATTTTGTAGTTTACTGAGAACGTAGATGCAGAGTCAAGTTTCATTCACAGAACTGCATCTTCAATGCTGGGTGACTTTTCCAGTAATTCATACACCAGCCCCAGTAAAATGTCATACTCTATAGGAATTACCATCACAAGTATTTTCTCACTTGTGTCAAGCAGATGTAACTGCAGTTGATTAGAGCTGTGAACATCTTTCTTATGAAAGTCCCTTTTAAGATGCAGCCATCGAATTTAGGGACAAATAGAAAGTTACTGAAGTAAATGCACTATAGATGATCAAGCACATTTCCTTGTGGTACACCAGCATCTATTAAGTAACCTACAGATTATGCTCCATTAAGAACTACCCCAAGGAAGAGCTACCCTGAAAGTAGTCTGCTCCATTAAGAACTATCCAGAGCAACTGACCTTGAAGCTAGTCACACAAGTGTAGAGTGGAGCAAGAGATTTCTTGTACTTGTAGATTTACCAGGCTGCTATGGTGCCATACCCTTTCAAAGACACTGGCAATTACTGGTTTAACCCCACAACTGGTCTTGAATTCATAGTGATTGTCACCACATAGTGGAAAGTTTTAAAAGATTAGCTAAGCAGAGAAATTTTGATACTATGCTAACAGTCACTGTAGTTGCAAAATACTCCAGTAAAAAATGCTGTTGTTTGTTGCAAGATTACTTTACAAGTGACTGGAAGTAGTGACACTGGTCTGTAGTTGTTTGCCATCACTCTACTCATTTTAGGAACTGGGGCAACATTTGTCTTCTTCAATGAAACAATGCTACCCTGCATTTACTAAATGGAATTGGTAGATATGAATGAGTGATGCTAGTTAGTGAGCACAATGGTGCAGCAAATTGGGGTCACCTAGTGCATTAATACAGAAGACCAATTTATACTTTATATTCTCAACTGTCGTATCTGAGCGCCTCTGCAAAGACAGTGATTATGTATGAGTGAGGTGAAAGTGTTGAATGATGATGAAAGTATTTTCATTTTGGGGATTTTCTTTCTTTTTGGGTCACCCTGCCTCGGTGGGAGACGGCCGACTTGTTGAAAAAAAAAAAATCTTAAGTAGGGAGCAAGGGGCTAGTAACCCCTTCTCCTGTATACGTATATTACTAAATGTAAAAGGAGAAACCTTCATTTTTTCTTTTGGGCCACCCTGCCTTAGTGGGATATGGCCAGTTTGTTGAAAGAAGATTTCTTAAGTAAACATTAAATTATGAATCACAATTTTCATGTATTAAATGACATTACATACTAAGTGATTTCTTCCAAATCATGTGCAAACCTTTACCTAGAAATCTGTCTCACTCTGATACAGGAGTATTTAATTTTAACTCAATTTTTCTCTGAATACATATACAGTGGACCCCCGGTTTACGTACTGCTCCAAACTCGAACAATTATGTAAGTGTATTTTTGTAAGTTCTTTTGTAAGTGTATTTTTGGGGGTCTAAAAGGACTAATCTAATTTACATTATTCCTTATGGGAACAAATTCGTTTGTTAACGGCACTTGAACAGCATTCTGGAACGAATTAATTACGTAAACCGGGGTACCACTGTATTGCAATAACTATAACTCTGACGAAGGGGTGGAGATATGTTGCAGTTTATGAACTGTAGTACTGGCATGCCACTGGCAAGACAGTGATAGAGTAAGTGATGATGAAAGTGTTTTTTTTCTTTTTCATGTCACCCTGCTTCAGTGGGAAATGTCTGAAGTGTTAAAAAAAAAATTTAACTGCTAAATTAAGTCTTGGCCAATATTCTGGGTGTAATATGGGCGTGGCAAAATGTTACTACACATGTATTGTGTGCTATACCCACATTATTCCTTACATATATCTGCAATTATTTTGCAAATACGTACATACATAACTGTATTGTGTTTTTAATTATAATTTAATTTTGATATCCTAGACACCCATTTATATAGTATATGGAGAGTAAAAGAAAGGTGAAGAGAGTGGTGAAAGAGTGCAAAAGAAGAGCGGATGAAAGAATGGGAGAGGCTCTGTCAAGAAATTTTGCTGAAAAGAAAAATTTTTGGAGTGAGATAAACAAGGTAAGAAAGCCTAGGGAACGAATGGATTTGTCAGTTAAAAACAGAGTAGGGGAGTTAGTAGATGGGGAGCTGGAGGTATTGGGTAGATGGCGGGAATATTTTGAGGAACTTTTAAATGTCGATGAAAAAAGGGAGGCAGTAATTTCATGTACTGGCCAGGTAGGTACTACATCGTTTAGGAGTGAAGAAGAGCAGGATGTGAGTGTGGGGGAGGTGCGTGAGGCATTACGTAGAATGAAAGGGGGTAAAGCAGCTGGAACTGACGGGATCATGACAGAAATGTTAAAGGCAGGGGGGGATATAGTGCTGGAGTGGTTAGTATTTTTGTTTAAGAAATGTATGAAAGAGGGGAAGGTACCTAGGGATTGGCAGAGAGCATGTATAGTTCCTTTATATAAAGGGAAGGGGGATAAAAGAGAGTGTAAAAATTATAGGGGAATAAGTTTACTGAGTACTTTCGTTTTTCCTTTTGGGCCACCCTGCCTCGGTGGGAAACGGCTGACGTGTTGAAAGAAAGTAGTAGTTTACTGAGTATACCAGGTAAAGTGTATGGCAGGGTTATTATTGAAAGAATTAGAGGTAAGACAGAGAGTAGGATTGCAGATGAGCAAGGAGGCTTTAGAGTGGGTAGGGGAACCAGGTAAAGTGTATGGCAGGGTTATTATTGAAAGAATTAGAGGTAAGACAGAGAGTAGGATTGCAGATGAGCAAGGAGGCTTTAGAGTGGGTAGGGGATGTGTAGATCAAGTGTTTACAGTGAAGCATATATGTGAACAGTACTTAGATAAAGGTAGAGAAGTTTTTATTGCATTTATGGATTTAGAAAAGGCATATGATGGAGTGGATAGGGGAGCAATGTGGCAAATGTTGCAAGTGTATGGAATAGGTAGTAAGTTACTGAAGGCTGTAAAGAGTTCTTATGAGGATAGTGAGGCTCAGGTTAGGGTGTGTAGGAGAGAGGGAGATTACTTCCCGGTAAAAGTAGGTCTTAGACAGGGATGTGTAATGTCACCATGGTTGTTTAATATATTTATAGATGGGGTTGTAAAAGAAGTAAATGCTAGGGTGTTGGGGAGAGGGGTGGGATTAAATTATGGGAAATTAAATGCAAAATGGGAGTTGGCACAGTTACTTTTTGCTGATGATACTGTGCTTATGGGAGATTCTAAAGAAAAGTTGCAAAGGTTAGTGGACGAGTTTGGGAGTGTGTGTAAAGGTAGAAAGTTGAAAGTGAACATAGATAAGAGTAAGGTGATGAGGGTATCAAACGATTTAAATAAAAAAAAATTGGATATCACATTGGAGAGAGGGATTATGGAAGAAGTAAATGTTTTCAGATATTTGGGAGTTGACGTGTCAGCGGATGGGTTTATGAAGGATGAGGTTAACCATAGAATTGATGAAGGAAAAAAGGTGAGTGGTGTGTTGAGGTATATGTGGAGACAAAAAACGTTATCCATGGAGGCAAAGAAGGGAATGTACGAAAGTATAGTGGTACCAACACTCTTATATGGGTGTGAAGCATGGGTTGCAAATGCTGCAGCGAGGAGGAGGCTGGAGGCAGTGGAGATGTCCTGTCTAAGGGCAATGTGTGGTGTAAATATTATGCAGAAAATTCGGAATGTGGAAATTAGGAGAAGGCGTGGAGTTACTAAAAGTATTTGTCAGAGGGCTGAAGAGGGGTTGTTGAGGTGGTTTGGTCATTTAGAGAGAATGGATCAAAGTAGAATGACTTGGAGAGCGTATAAATCTGTAGGGAAAGGAAGGCGGGGTAGGGGTCGTCCTAGAAAAGGTTGGAGGGAGGGGGTAAAGGAGGTCTTGTCGGCGAGGGGCTTGGACTTCCAGCAAGCATGTGTGAGCGTGTTAGATAGGAGTGAATGAAGACGAATGGTTTTTGGGACATGACGATCTGTTGGAGTGTAAGCAGGGTAACATTTTGTGAAGGGATTCAGGGAAACCAGTTAATTGATTTAGTTGGACTTGAGTCCTGGAAATGGGAAGTACAATGCCTGCACTTTAAAGGAGGGGTCTGGGATAGTGACAGCTGGGAGGGACTATTCTCTGCTGTCGTATCTGAGCGCCTCTGCAAAGACAGTGATTATGTATGAGTGTGGTGAAAGTGTTGAATGATGATGAAAGTATTTTCTTTTTGGGGATTTTCTTTCTTTTTGGGTCACCCTGCCTCGGTGGGAGACGGCCAACTTGTTGAAAAAAAAAAAAAAAAAAATGTAGTTGTAGTTTGAGTCTCATGAAAATGCTGAACATAAATGTTCTAAATGTACAGTTAACAGTATTTACACTCGTAACCCAATTGTGTAACATCCACACACATTTTTAAAATAAACTTTATTATTATTATTGAATTATTATTTCTGTTAAGGCCAAATACCTTGCCATCTATGTTTTAAACAAAAATTTAACTGAATGATAAAATTGTACAGTATTATAAAATTATACACGTATAACCTTACTTTCAATACTTTGTCATCTTCCCTTTAGTTTTGATTACTTCTTATGTGTGTACCTGCACATGGAGTCTGCTAAAGCTAAAAAATAAGCAATATTCATAGTGACCCACATCTTCATCAGCAAAGAGGAGCTGATGAATATGCAGGTCACTATGGATATTGCTTATTTTTTATCTTTAGCAGGTTTTGGCATGGATGAGGTGTCTTTGCTTCTTGAGGTCAGTCTTCATCCTGTGCCATGCATTTTCTATCACATTTCAGTCTGGATTATTAGAAGGCCAATCAAACACACAAATACTGTTAACACTGAACCACATTTTAACTATTTTGGAAGTGTGACTAGGCACATTATATTTTTGGAAAATAGTGCAGCTGTGAATGTCAAATTGAAATTTCAGATAGTCCTCTAGTACCTCAATATGTTCCATCACATTCATTGTTTAGTTTTTCGGAAGAACAAGCCTGCCCTCCCTTTCATACCATTGAAAACACCCCACAACCTAACATAATCTGAGTGTTTAACATTTTTCTCTGCATGCATGGGGTCACATGTTGCTACCACATGGGCTACATACTCACCTCCAAGTTTTGTACCTTGCATCAGTTGCCTCATAGCAGCAAGAGGCAAATCATGATGCTTTTTAAGGCTTGGTTACATACTGTCAATATGGAAAGTACCTGTGCTGGAAATCCAGCTCAGAGCAAAGGGTTAAAAAGTTCCCTATCTACAGCAAGGCATGTTTAATTGATTCTTGCTTGCAATAACAAAAACACAATTGTAAACAATTCAGGGAATGAACAAGATTTGAACTCATGGCAAACTAGTCCTAATAATAGCAGGGCAGTAGTCTTACCACTTGACTGCACAGCTGAGTGGTTAGTTTTAGGGCTGATTTGCCATGATTCAAATCCTGTCCATTCCCTGAGTTAATTCTTTTGCTAATTCTCATGGAGGCTAAGTGTAGTAAAGACAGTGTGAACCTGAAAGCTGCACCACAAGCACTTACAATATTATACTTACATAATTGTACGATTTTCTCCATGGGGAAGTGGAACAGAATTCTTCCTCCGTAAGCCATGCATGTCGTAAGAGGCGACTAAAATGCCGGGTGCAAGGGGCTAGTAACCCCTTCTCCTGTATATATTACTAAATGTAAAAGGAGAAACTTTCGTTTTTTCTTTTGGGCCACCCTGCTTCGGTGGGAAACGGCCGACGTGTTGAAAGAAAGAAAGAATTGTACGATTTCTGGGGTGTACGTAACTCGGGGGACCACTGTATGCTCTATTTCTGTGAAACATTATTATGGTGAGTGTATGTCAGTGGGCAGTTTAGGTATGGAAGGTTTAAAGAGAGCTACAGGTATGTCACTGTCACTCATGTATGTAAGCATGTATTGTTGGAAAAGTATGCAATAAAGGCCTGGTCTCAGACCAGGCCACGGGGGCATTGACCCTTGAAACCCTCTCCAGGTAGACTCTCCAGGTAGGAACAGGGCAAGCATATCAAGAAACAAGACAACATTTCAACATAGAAATCCAGTGTACCTCATGTATCCAGGTACACATGTATGCAATTTGTATCCTCTCCATGGCTTGCTAAAGATCCAAATAGGCAGAAACAATGTCCTGATTAAAACTTTCTGCACACTTATCTTTTCTTTATTAATGTCAGCAGTATGCCACTTGGATCCAAAAAGCCTTAATGATTTCCATCAAGTTGTAAAAGTTCTGAACACACCTACCTGAATGGAATGACACCATCCAAAGTTTGATGTATGGTTGGGGGATGAGAAAGAGCAAAGCCCTTACTAAGTAAGGTTGGGTGTGCTTGATACACTTGCAATGCCAGGTCTTCTACTAGTTCCATGTCTTCCTCAAGGTCATCACCTTCAAGCAAATTAAATTGTTACATAATTAAATTGTAAAAAATAAGTGATATTTTTAATCACTTTCAAAAACTTATGGCACAGGAAAACCAAAGAAGAACATTCTGCACTTTTCCCCATTCACTAACTTCTCAATATTTTGCCCGATGTTAGGTAAATGGACACAGATGCAACTAATGTGACATATTATTGTGGTCAAAATAAAAATGTCACATTAGTTTTACATCTGTGTCCATTTACCAAACATTGTCGATAATTCTATCATCATAACTAATTTTGCCTGATGTTTGCATGTCTTCCATTACTACTGAAATGTAAGATAAAATAGCTGTTGCAGTAAATATTAAATATTCACCTGCAATAGGTGGCAAGCAGAGATCTTTTTTGATTAATGATGCTGCACACAGTCCTCCCAAATATGAAAGCTCCTTTTCCAAGTGTCTTAAGGAATCAGGTGGTGTTGGAGGCCATTCATAGCCAACAATCAATACTCGAAATCCATACGTATTGGCTCTATCATCCTTTACATAGTCAGAAGCAGTTTCTAGAGAGAATAGTACTTCATGACCTGAGGGAGGTAACATAAATTAGTAGCGAATACTGTCTGAAATGGCATGGTAAGCTAGGAAATTATAAGAAATACAAGGATACCAAAAGTGAGACAGAGGTAATGAATAGGTGTCTTAAGTGAAAATGGATTATTATATTTATAAGGAAATGTATAACACAAAGGGTTTATTCAGTACCTGAGGAATGGGAGGTAATCAGGTTTGATCTGAAGGGATGGATAGCTACAATTCCTTGGATCAAGAGACCTTCATTAGCATTAAGGCACTTCCCCTTGAAGGGAGTGTAAATGAGATTTTCCATACGAAGAGTAAACACAACAATTCCTCATCTCACTCATGTCCTCTAATTTGTAGAATGTTGCAACAAAACAACTTTAACCATACTTAATTACTTTACCATTATTCACTATGCATGATATGTTCTGTCATCAAGCGAGGTTTACGCCTGTATTTGCTTTTTTTACATCCTCCCTACTAACAATTACCAGTCCCAATATGTAGGGAGAGGGTAAAGGAGATTTTGAGTGTTTGGGGCTTTAACATCCAACAGGCTTCTGTGAGCATGTTAGAGAGAAGCAAGTGGAGGCAAGTAGTTTTTATGATTTGACATGCTGTTGGAGTGTGAGTAAAGTAACATTTATGAAGGGATTCAAGGGAAACCAATTAATCAAACTCGAGTCCTGGTGGTGGTAAGTACAGTAGTGTGTTTGCACTCTGAAGAAGGGGTAGGGATATTGCAGTTTTGAGGGTCATCTAAACTATAATATCAGTGCCCTTCTATCATGACAGTGATTGAATGAGTGACAGTGAAAGTGCTTTCTTCTTTGTCAGGTCTCCCTACTTCCATGGGAGACAGCCAGTGTTAAAAAGAAACATCATCAATTTACCAAGATCATCAAAGCCTCTCCTAATCTTTTCTCTTGTTTTACTTTACTTTTTGTACTTTGAATTTCCCACCAACAGTTTTATTATGAAGAAAATCAGGAAAATAAATTCTAAAACTATTTTAAAACAGAAAACTGGTAAAAATGAAGACATGAAGTAACTCATTATACAAATCTCTCATTACAGTAAGAAACTAAATGGTTATTTATCCTAACTTTGCAGGGAATAAAACTAAATTCAACAGTTAAGCTACATGACAAAGGATGAAATCTTGTATACTGCAAATATTAATTAAATACCTGGTAAAATAACTGTTTGATCTGGCCAATTCTGAGTACCAGAGAATTTATTGAGCACAGCCCAATAGGGAGGAGGAGGAACACCATCTTGACTGATGTAAACCTGTGTGCTGCGATCTTGCACTTCAGAAAGTCCTAAGCCGCCGAGGCTTGACCCTCCAAGATTCTTGCTACTCAAACTTGGAATGTAAACCTATAGGAGAGTATTAAAAAACTTATATTTTATAACACTCAATATAAAGAATTTATTTCTTATACATAGCATACAGATGTTTATTTCGAGTTAAAAATCACCCACCGTTATTTTTAAAAATCTTGCAAATAACCCAAGTCGGACTGAAACGCCGTCGTTTTTTCGTCTATATGTGGGTTATTTGTGTATTGTTCCAGTCCCCGAACTAACTTTTTATACTTTCAAAAATCTCATTCATGTCATATTTTAGTATACTGTATTTTATTCACAACTTTAAAGCTAAAGATTCTCATTGGTAAATTTAATATAACTGGAAGGGTGCAACAGATAGAGAAGCTTTTATTAATGTCAATGATCATGGGGCACAGTCCCCCAACCATTTATGTGCCTCTGTAATCTTTTAACTACTGCCCACAGGATGGGTATGGAGGTGCATAATCAACTACTACTAACTAATGTCAATGAATGAGAAAAACAAAGCTTTGTTCAGAAGACAGCTTAAATTTTACATATTCAAATCCACCATTACAATGCAGTAGTAGTAGTAACAGGTTTAACATGGATTCATCTAAGGAAGTAATATTGTACCCTACCTTGATGAATTCATTTTTCCTTCACTGCTCCTATTCTGTACAACTCATATTTCCTTTTGAAAGTAGTAATCTCTTATAATTAGTGTGCCTGTATGCACAAGTGTGTATGCATAAGCATTTTGTTTTTTTTCCAACAAGTCGGCCGTCTCCCACCGAGGCAGGGTGACCCAAAAAGAAAGAAAATCCCCAAAAAGAAAATACTTTCATCATCATTCAACACTTTCACCACACTCATACATAATCACTGTCTTTGCAGAGGAGCTCAGATACGACAGCTGAGAAAAGTCCCTCCCAGCTGTCACTATCTCAGACCCCTCCTTTAAAGTGCAGGCATTGTACTTCCCATTTCCAGGACTCAAGTCCAACTAAATCAATTAACTGGTTTCCCTGAATCCCTTCACAAAATGTTACCCTGCTCACACTCCAACAGATCGTCATGTCCCAAACACCATTCGTCTCCATTCACTCCTATTTAACACGCTCACACATGATTGCTGGAAGTCCAAGCCCCTCGCCCACAAAACCTCCTTTACCCCTTCCCTCCAACCTTTTCTAGGACGACCCCTACCCCGCCTTCCTTCCCCTACAGATTTATACACTCTCCAAGTCATTCTACTTTGATCCATTCTCTCTAAATGACCAAACCACCTCAACAACCCCTCTTGAGCCCTCTGACAAATACTTTTAGTAACTCCACACCTTCTCCTAATTTCCACATTCCGAATTTTCTGCATAATATTTACACCACACATTGCCCTGCCCTTAGACAGGACATCTCCACTGCCTCCAGCCTCCTCCTCGCTGCAGCATTTGCAACCCATGCTTCACACCCATATAAGAGTGTTGGTACCACTATACTTTCGTACATTCCCTTCTTTGCCTCCATGGATAACGTTTTTTGTCTCCACAGATACCTCAATGCACCACTCACCTTTTTTCCTCCATCAATTCTATGGTTAACCTCATCCTTCATAAACCCATCCGCTGACACATCAACTCCCAAATATCTGAAAACATTTACTTCTTCCATAATCCCTCTCTCCAATGTGATATCCAATTTTTCTTTATTTAAATCGTTTGATACCCTCATCACCTTACTCTTATCTATGTTCACTTTTAACTTTCTACCTTTACACACTCTCCCAAACTCGTCCACTCACCTTTGCAACTTTTCTTTAGAATCTCCCATAAGCACAGTATCATCAGCAAAAAGTAACTGTGTCAACTCCCATTTTGCATTTAATTCTCCATAATTTAATCCCACCCTCTCCCCAACACCCTAGCATTTACTTCTTTTACAACCCCATCTATAAATATATTAAACAACCATAGTGACATTACACATCCCTGTCTAAGACCTACTTTTACCGGAAGTAATCTCCTCTCTCCTACACACCCTAACCTGAGCCTCACTATCCTCATAAAAACTCTTTACAGCCTTCAGTAACTTACTACCTATTCCATACACTTGCAACATTTGCCACATTGCTCCCCTATCCACTCTATCATATGCCTTTTCTAAATCCATAAATGCAATAAAAACTTCTCTACCTTTATCTAAATACTGTTCACATATATGCTTCACTGTAAACACTTGATCTACACATCCCCTACCCACTCTAAAGCCTCCTTGCTCATCTGCAATCCTACTCTCTGTCTTACCTCTAATTCTTTCAATAATAACCCTGCCATACACTTTACCTGGTATACTCAGTAAACTTATTCCCCTATAATTTTTTACACTCTCTTTTATCCCCCTTCCCTTTATATAAAGGAACTATACATGCTCTCTGCCAATCCCTAGGTACCTTCCCTCTTTCATACATTTATTAAACAAAAATACCAACCACTCCAGCACTATATCCCCCTGCTTTTAACATTTCTGTCATGATTCCGTCAATTCCAGCTGCTTTACCCCCTTTCATTCTACGTAATGCCTCACGCACCTCCCCCACACTCACATCCTGCTCTTCTTCACTCCTAAACGATGTTGTACCTCCCTGGCCAGTACATGAAATTACCGCCTCCCTTTTTTCATCGACATTTAAAAGTTCCTCAAAATATTCCCGCCATCTACCCAATACCTCCAGCTCCCCATCTACTAACTCCCCTACTCTGTTTTTAACTGACAAATCCATTCGTTCCCTAGGCTTTTTTACCTTGTTTATCTCACTCCAAAATTTTTTCTCGTTTTCAGCAAAATTTCTTGACAGAGCCTCTCCCATTCTTTCATCCGCTCTTCTTTTGCACTCTCTCACCACTCTCTTCACCTTTATTTTACTCTCCATATACTCTGCTCTTCTATTAACACTTCCGTTTTGTAAAAACCTCTCATAAGCTACCTTTTTCTCTTTTATCACACCCTTTACTTCTTCATTCCACCACTCACTCCTCTTTCCTCCTGCACCCACCCTCCTATAGCCACAAACTTCTGCCCCACATTCTAATACTACATTTTTAAAACTATCCCAACTCTCTTCAACCCCCCCACTACTCCTACTTGCACTAGCCCACCTTTCTGCCAATAGTTACTTATATCTCACCCTAACTTCCTCCTCCCTTAGTTTATACACTTTTACCTCTCTCTTACTTGCTGTTGCCATTTTCTTTTTGTCCCATCTACCTTTTACTCTAACTGTAGCTACAACCAAATAATGATCAGATATATCCATTGCCCCTCTATAAACATGTACATCCTGAAGCCTACTCATCAACCTTTTATCCACCAATACATAATCCAACAAACTACTTTCCTTATGTGCTATATCATACCTTGTATATTTATTTATCCTCTTTTTCATAAAATATGTATTACTTATTACCAAACCTCTTTCTAGACATAGCTCAATTAATGGTTCCCCATTTACATTTACCCCTGGCACCCCAAATTTACCTACTACTCCATCCACAACATTTTTACCCACTTTAGCATTAAGATCCCCAACCACAATTACTCTCTCACTTGGTTCAAAACTCCCCACACACTCACTCAACATTTCCCAAAATCTCTCTCTCCTCTACACTTCTCTCTTCTCCAGGTGCATAAACACTTACTAATACCCACTTTTCACATCCAACCTTTATTTTACTCCACATAATCCTTGAATTTATACATTTATATTCCTTCTTTACCTGCCATAACTGATTATTCAACATTATTGCCACTCCTTCTTTAGGTCTAACTCTATTTGAAACCCCTGATCTAATCCCATTTATTTCTCCCCACTGAAACTCTCCTACCCCCTTCAGCTTTGTCTCACTTAAAGCCAGGACATCCAGCTTCTTTTCATTCATAACATCTACATGTGTGTGTGTATATATGCAAAGTGTGTATGAAAATATGCATAAGTGTGTATGCATGCACAAGTGAGCAACTGAATAAAAATGCAGGCACTGTGACAATACATCAGCACATTACCTGTAACGAGTCCTCAGGTTGGGCTGTACCACACTGGGGGTCAAATTCCAGTGTCATCCACTGCACAGCAGCAGGAAAAGTTACACTGAAAAAACACAGCAACTATGTAAGAAAAACATTAAGCCACAATTCTCTATTAAAACTTAACAGTATTATACCGGTATTGTATAGAGAGTCGAACTTGTATAAAAATATGTATGTATATGTATGTGTGGTTTGTGACATCCAGGTGATTAACATTTTTATAACAATGACTGTGTGTATAGCCTTTATTAAAAGAAGCAGTAAACTGTATACATCTCGAAGAGTCAGTCATAAAGATACTATCATATGATAACACTCGGAATATTTTTTACAGCAATCAATTAACAACTAGCTTTGCTTCGTACAGTTAGGATAGTTGAGCACTCACTGTACCTAGATAACGTACATTTTTAAAAACAATAATTATTAAGTGCAACAAAAACAAGTACTGTACAGTACTTGGTAAGAGAAAGATAAAAGGACAGACACTATATTGGCATACTTGACAAGAATGTAGAATGGATTTAATCAAAGCAAAATACATTAATGACCAGGAAAAGAAGAATTGGTAATGTACCTTACCGATAATTAGCAACAGATGCAGGGCGATATGGATGGTCACTTTCCATCCAAGCATAATGATGACTGGTGGTGGTATGACAGTCCTCCATTGCCTCGGGTACAGCAGTTTGCTGAGTTACTAAACTAAGATTATTCAGTGCAGCAACATGTGGTAAGATCTCTTGAATCAAACCCAGAACAGTGACAGCACTCTGAAAATAAAGAAGTGTAGCCTACCGTAATATATATATGAAAGGAAATTCTATCTTTTCCAGCCATTATTACTGAAAAGAAATGACCTGCATTAAATTTCCTAATCAGATTTTACATCTACATCTGTGAGGTATTAGCCATCATACTTGCTTCAAAACAAAATGTTTAGGATTGCCTTATTAATCTTAGGTTAGTCTTAAGTTTGCCTGAAATGTGCTGCATATTTAAGAGGCTTTCGGCATGCACACCTAAATGTAATTCACGTTTGTACAAACACTGTATTATGATGAAATAAAGTATTTTTATCTTTATACCTGATTAATGGATTGTGTTCCACTGCTAAAGTTCTGTACTTGGAGTGAGCTTTTATAATGAGAGTGAGGAGGAAACAATACTTAATGTCTACAAAGATAAAGACTACTCTTCCTACTCCTGAAGGTAATGAGAATTACTAATATAGTAGACATATGACATTATGCTTTCCTTAAGCCCAATGAATTCACGGGGAGGGAGGGATAATATTCTGAGTCCTGTCTTATACATAAGCACTTAATTGTTGGCTCATCTTCGCAACTCGACTTAGGCCACTACCACTCTCCTGCTACCTCCACTGCCACTCTCCTGCTACCTTCACTGCCACTCTCCTGCTACCTCCACTGCCACTCTCCTGCTACCTCCACTGCCACTCTCCTGCTACCTCCTCTGCCACTCTCCTGCTACCTCCTCTGCCACTCTCCTGCTACCTCCACTGCCACTCTCCTGCTACCTCCACTGCCACTCTCCTGCTACCTCCACTGCCACTCTCCTGCTACCTCCACTGCCACTCTCCTGCTACCTCCACTGCCACTCTCCTGCTACCTCCACTGCCACTCTCCTGCCACCACCATGCTCACCACCCTGTCATTATCACCAATACCCTTCTGACATCACCATCAACACCCTACTGACAACTCCATCACCCTCCTGACATTATCACCTTCGTATCATCACCATCAACATTATAACACCACTGCCACCCTCCAACAATGACTACCACCCTCCTGCCAACAAAGCTACGACAATATTTACACAAATAAGCAAAGACATTCATCAGCTGATTAGAAATACCATATGCTTAGCTATAGACAGCTGTTTGGGTAGTGTTAGAAAAAACACTAATATATTTGTAAGTGAATTTAGGGTGGAATGTTTTCATTATTGAAATTTTAGTTACTCTTTAAAGGGTTAAAAGTTTCAAAGTCTTGTTTAAGGTTGCCCTGTAATATTAGGATTTTCTTGTACCAACTCTAAATATATATCCATATAGGCCTGTAAATAGTCACATTCTCTTTTGCTGTTTTCTGCCATTTCATCGAGCATTTTTCACAAAGCAATGCTGGTACTTTAAAACTGAAAATAATTTTTGAAGATGTCAGTGAAGATGTCCAGCAGGCCTATGAGAGCTTGTTAGACAATAGTGAATGAAGCCAAGTGGAGTGTGAGCAACACAACATTCATGAAGAAATTCAGGTAAACTGGATAACCGGACTTGAGTCCTGAAAGCAGTAAGGGCAGTGCCTGCACTCTGAAGGAGGTGTGGGGATGTTGTAGTTGTAGGGTGATCTGAATTGTAATGGATGAATCAATGTACATGTTAATTAAACATAAAAAAAGCTACAATATAGCATACAGTACTTACATTGAATATAAACAGTGTTTTGCTCAATGGAAGTGATATTTCAATGGCTGTAAGTGATGTATTGCCATTCAGAAAGGTGAATGTGTAAGTAGAGAAATTAACCGATTTTAAAGTGCAATTATCACAAGTGAGGATCATTGTAAGTCAGATCATCACAAGTGGGGGACCAACTGCATTAACAATTCTTAATAATAATATAAATGACGTGCTGTTGGAGTGTTAGCAAAGTAACATTTAAGTCCTGGAGACAGGAAGTACAGTGCCTGCACTCTGAAGGAGGGGTGGGGATATATGCAGTTTTGCATTATAATATTGATGCCCCTCTGGCAAGACAGTGATGGTGAAAGCTTTTATTCTTTTTTTGAGCCACCCTGCCTAGGTGGGAAACAGCAAGGTGTGTTACAAAAAAATAAAATAAAATAAAATAAAGGTCTTCATGCAAACTCTATTCATGGTAAAATGGTAACTAACCCGAGGATCTGAGGTGGCCACAGGTCCAATATGGGAGAGAACAAGAGGCAGCAGCATGGTCAGGAGAGGAGCACTGCCTAACACTTCAACAGCAGTTTCATCTCCAACCCCAAGGCCCATGATCATCAGTTCTGTGGCTACACGGACAATGCTTCCAGCCATGGCCAAAGCAGACTTACGGGCTTGTTGCTCAGCTATTTCTCTTGTGCTTCGCTGGCTTTCTGGATCTTGAGGAGTACTGTAGAATATATATGGTTGAATCTATGACAGTAACAGTAATATGAAAATAAGTTTTATGTGATCCACAAGAATAACCAATATATAATAAAATCATTAGAGTAATGCCTATATTGAATTATTAAAGCTAAAAGTGATGTAAAAACTGCTTAACACATAGAGACCAACAAATGTAAGAAGTAACTGCAAACATCTCATTTTCCAAAGAACAGCACATTAAATAAAAAAATAAATATCAGAACTCTTGTTAATAAAATGAACTTGTGTATCATACATTTTCTTTTTCAATGTTTATCTACATTATATTTTGTTCTGCCCAGAAAATCCCTTCCCATGAAGCATTAAGAGCAGAATAATCTATTCTATAAAACTTAACCTACCCTAACTAAAGTGAGGTGCTTTATACTGGCCTCAGACCATGCAGTGATAATAAAATTCTTAGCTGATCATACATAAATCCATTATGTGATCATAAAATTTATCTCCTAAGTAGCCATGCATATGTATTTCATTTATAAACTATCATTTTACTCCTAAACTGCGGCATAATCAGAAATAAATATTCCTGTGCATGTGAGAAGATTAAAAAAAAAATCTCTTATAGAATGAAAGGGTGCATTTTTCTGAATCGATTAAGACTAAAATGAGTGGAATCTGATAAAAACTTACAACTTTACAGTAAGTTGAAGTTGGTGAAAAGACAATCACTCGTTGGCAACAGCAGTGTAAATGCACTAGTGATATTTATGTTTTACAATTTATTGAGGCTAAGATATGATTGTTTTTCTGTTTTTTAATTGCTTTTAGTGTTCCTTATGATATTTTAGCACTTCAAACATGGAAAAATGCTTAGCTTGACATTGCTCCAAACGGAATATATGGTATAATTGTTTTTATTCTATTTTTTTACTATTTTGATTTTCTAACACTATGTACAAGGATACTACTTATAATATTACAATTGTTTCACAGAGCAATATGCCTCAAAACATGAAAATAAGTTACAGTGTTTGACTTTACTGGGTTATCTAGGGTTAAACATAATTAGTGTGCTTTGTGGATGAATTCCACTGTTAGTATCATGAAACTCAAATAAATCTGGAATGAATGAGTCACCTTCAAGCCCTTTTCACACTTCGTTTGCTGGTAGGAAAACTGATGGTGGAGCAACAGCTCCTGATTTAATTGTTTAGTTCTGCTAGTTAGGGGTACTATGTTGTACATAGTCATCACCTGTGTAGTTAACCTTGATGCACTGTATGGACCCTATTGGCAGGTGGCAGATTTGAAGGCACAAAAATTTTTTTGTACTAGTACATTAAACATACAGCTGTCAGCTGCATACTAGTATGCTGGACACAGTTTAAGGTTAAAAGTCTACTATTAGTCAACCTCTACACATACAAACTACTGTAGAATACATTTTTTGGGGCACAGTAGTTATGTTTTAAAGATCTGCAAAGCAAAATTTAGCTATAAGGTGAAAACTTTTAATGAACTTACCTATAATACATGATATGGGGTATTTGGCCACGTATATGATTAGTTCCATTTACAGAAAGACTACAAGCAGAAAATGTAAATGCAGTACCATCTGGGCCTTTGACAGATGCTAGACCTCCATCACCATTACTTGTTCTTCCTCCATGATTGCATAACCGTATTGCATATTTTACACCTTCCTGGCAGAAAATATTGAATGTACAAGCACAAAAGTATATGATAAAGAAAGTTTTTATTGTAACATTGGATATTATTTTAAAAGAAGATTGTTTTAGTCTGAGAAAGTGCCTATAAGCATAATCTCTTAGGATGTTGCTTAAACATTAGCTAATTTCAAAAGTTGTAACTAATACCTTTATTGGAACTGGACGCTCAAATTTTATTTCAACAATATCTGCTACAGAGTCGTCTGGTCCAAATGTTCCTCTTGCCATCTCCATAACATTCCACCTCTCTAGTGTATGGGAAGGATCTTGGCCTCCTCCTCCACTCTCATCCATAACCTCAACTTCATAATCATATGTCCCTACACCTCCATACACACAAACCCCAGCTATAACAATGCCAGGCCTGTCAACAGCGAAACATATAGCATCTGGTGAGCCATTCCCTGTATTCCAGGTGCGGCTCTGTGATGTACGGGTAAACCTCGATGGGGTGATGTGAAGAACTCTGCCACCTGCAGGTACTTCTCCCTGAAATAATAAGAATACTGTATAATTATTTGATAATTTGCCATTATAAATTAAAGCCTTTATCATTCTGTGCAGCTCTCATACTTTGTACCATAAGTTTACTATTTTCCCACAATTTTTTTTTCTAAGTTATGAACTCCATTTATGGCCAATATATGATTTTAGGTTTAACTAAAAGGAATAAAAAAATAGGGAATACTACAGAGCATGTAGAAATGCATCAGAAGTTTAAAGAGAGTGTTTGCTAACACAACAGTATTTCCATATGTTGTAGTGTTCCCAAATGTAAAAACATGTCTGTCAGTTTTCATTCCATTTTCAGAAATATATGTTTTCATTAAACTTCGGATCTTTTCAAAATACAGTATATCCAAGCATAGCCCTCACACATTACAAAATAAAACAGTCACAGATAGTTAATTAAATTGCTTATTTGCATTTATTAAGTGTATACATCTAATAAGAATAACTAATTTAAGCCTGGTGCTCTGGGGTATGGGAAACAATGCCTAGGTGTCTACTGGTCGCCCATACTCATCTGGGGTCTGGCTGTGTGGTATAAGTACTATGTACTTTGATGCAGTGTGTGCAGGTTCAAGTCCTGCTCTGGTCCAAGATAATGTTTGTAAATAATTTTACTCATTCGCAAATTGTTAAGCATGTATAGTGTATATGGTATATAACACAATGGCCATTTTCCACAAAGGTAGGGTGAACAAAAAAACTAAGGAAACACATTTATCATCATTCATTCAATAGCTGTTTTGTCAGAAGTATGCAAACATCACAGTTTAAATGATTCTCTGCACTACATCTCCAACCATCCATCATCATCTATTATTTAGTTTATTAAAAAAAAAAAATTGTATATTTTGTAAAAAACAAAACTAAAAATAATGTTATATATGATAGGAAGTAACCATTGGCTGTACTTAGCAAATGGTTTCTAGCATTGCCATGCTCACAAATGTTTCCACCAAAACTGCAGCATTCTATTTTGCTGGAAATAAGTTAAAAAATTTAAATATAAATTAACTAACCTCTGCAGAATTTGTTTCTGCTGAGAGTTCTGCCACAGTAGCAGCCATGAGGAGACAGGTATTATGAACTAGAGCTGGCAGAGGAGTGACCCGCTCCCCTCTCAAAGCTTGTCTAACACTGCCACATGCTACTCCAAGAAGTCGATCCAATACTTCACGAAATGTCCATACAACTCCTACTCCATTATCTACCTGCTATTTAAAAATAAATGTTTCAACATTAACTTCTTTGAAAGAATGAAAGTCGTATATATATTGACACTCAATTTGATAAATGAACATACAGGCAACAGTAGTAAGTTGGGAGACAGCAACCAACCAGGAAGGTACTACCGACCTGCCCATTGAGTGTAAAACGAAAGCCTGTATTTGTTTTACATGATGGTAGGATTGCTGGTGTCTTTTTTCTGTCTCATAAATATGCAAGATTTCAGGTACATCTTGCTACTTCTACTTACACTTAGGTCACACTACACATACATGTACACGTTTAAGTATACACACTCATCTGAGTTTTCTTTGATTTTATCTTAATAGTTCTTGTTCTTATTGCTTTTCCTTTCATATTCATGGGGAAGTGGAATAAGAATCTTTCCTCCGTAAGTCATGCGTGTTGTAAAAGTCAACTAAAATGCCGGGAACAATGGGCTAGTAACCCCTTTTCCTGTATAGCTTACTAAAAAGAAAAAGAAGAAAACCGTCCAAGTGGGATGTTTGAATGTGCGTGGATGTTGTGCGAATGATAAGAAAGAGATGATTGTAGATGTTATGAATGAAAAGAAGCTGGATGTCCTGGCTTTAAGTGAGACAAAGCTGAAGGGGGTAGGAGAGTTTCAGTGGGGAGAAATAAATGGGATTAGGTCAGGGGTTTCAAATAGTTAGAGCTAAAGAAGGAGTGACAATAATGTTGAATAATCAGTTATGGCAGGTAAAGAAGGAATATAAATGTATAAATTCAAGGATTATGTGGAGCAAAATAAAGGTTGGATGTGAAAAGTGGGTTATATTAAGTGTTTATGCACCTGGAGAAGAGAGAAGTGTAGAGGAGAGAGAGAGAGATTTTGGGAAATGTTGAGCGAGTGTGTGGGGAGTTTTGAACCAAGTGAGAGAGTAATTGTGGTTGGGATCTAAATGCTAAAGTGGGTAAAAATGTTGTGGAGGGAGTAGTAGGTAAATTTGGGGTGCCAGGGGTAAATGTAAATGGGGAACCATTAATTGAGCTATGTGTAGAAAGAGGTTTGGTAATAAGTAATACATATTTTATGAAAAAGAGGATAAATAAATATACAAGGTATGATATAGCACGTAAGGAAAGTAATTTGTTGGATTATGTATTGGTGGATAAAAGGTTGATGGGTAGGCTTCAGGATGTACATGTTTATAGAGGGGCAACGGATATATCAGATCATTATTTGGTTGTAGCTACAGTTAGAGTAAAAGGTAGATGGGACAAAAAGAAAATGGCAACAGCAAGTAAGAGAGAGGTAAAAGTGTATAAACTAAGGGAGGAGGAAGTTAGGGTGAGATATAAGCAACTATTGTCAGAAAGGTGGGGTAGTGCAAGTATGAGTAGTGGGGGGTAGAAGAGAGTTGGGATAGTTTTAAAAATGCAGTTTTAGAATGTGGGGCAGAAGTTTGTGGCTATAGGAGGGTGGGTGCAGGAGGAAAGAGGAGTGTGTGGTGGAATGAAGAAGTAAAGGGTGTGATAAAAGAGAAAAAAGGTAGCTTATGAGAGGTTTTTACAAAACAGAAGTGTTAATAGAAGAGCAGAGTATATGGAGAGTAAAAGAAAGGTGAAGAGAGTGGTGAGAGAGTGCAAAAGAAGAGCGGATGAAAGAATGGGAGAGGCTCTGTCAAGAAATTTTGCTGAAAACAAGAAAAATTTTTGGAGTGAGATAAACAAGGTAAGAAAGCCTAGGGAACGAATGGATTTGTCAGTTAAAAACAGAGTAGGGGAGTTAGTAGATAGGGAGCTGGAGGTATTGGGTAGATGGCGGGTATATTTTGAGGAACTTTTAAATGTCGATGAAAAAAGGGAGGCGGTAATTTCATGTACTGGCCAGGGAGGTACAACATCGTTTAGGAGTGAAGAAGAGCAGGATGTGAGTGTGGGGGAGGTGCATGAGGCATTACGTAGAATGAAAGAGGGTAAAGCAGCTGGAATTGACGGAATCATGACAGAAATGTTAAAAGCAGGGGGAGATATAGTGCTGGAGTGGTTGGTATTTTTGTTTAATAAATGTATGAAAGAGGGGAAGGTACCTAGGGATTGGCAGAGAGCATGTATAGTTCCTTTATATAAAGGTAAGGGGGATAAAAGAGAGTGTAAAAATTATAGGGGAATAAGTTTACTGAGTCCTAGGTAGTAGGGTGGTAGACAGCAACCGCCCAGGGAGGTACTACCGTCTTGCCAAATGAGTGTAAAACGGAAGCCTGTAATTGTTTTACATGATGGTAGGATTGCTGGTGTCTTTTTTCTGTCTCATAAACATGCAAGATTTCAGGCATGTCTTGTTACTTCTACTTACACTTAGGTCACATTACACATTCATGTACAAGCATATATATACACACCCCTCTGGGTTTTCTTCTATTTTCTTACTAGTTCTTGTTCTTATTTCCTCTTATCTCCATGGGGAAGTGGAACAGAATTCTTCCTCCGTAAGCCATGCGTGTCGTAAGAGTCGACTAAAATGCCGGGAGCAAGGGGCTAGTAACCCCTTCTCCTGTATATATTACTAAATGTAAAATAGGAAACTTTCGTTTTTCATTTTGGGCCACCCCACTTCAGTGGGAAACGGCCGACGTGTTAAAAAAAAAAAAAAAGTTTACTGAGTATACCAGGTAAAGTGTATGGCAGGGTTATTATTGAAAGAATTAGAGGTGAGACAGAGAGTAGGATTGCAGATGAGCAAGGAGGCTTTAGAGTGGGTAGGGGATGTGTAGATCAAGTGTTTACAGTGAAGCATATATGTGAACAGTATTTAGATAAAGGTAGAGAAGTTTTTTTTGCATTTATGGATTTAGAGAAGGCATATGATAGAGTGGATAGGGGAGCAATGTGGCAAATGTTGTAAGTGTATGGAATAGGTAGTAAGTTACTGAAGGCTGTAAAGAGTTTTTATGAGGATAGTGAGGCTCAGGTTAGGGTGTGTAGGAGAGAGGGAGATTACTTCCCGGTAAAAGTAGGTCTTAAACAGGGATGTGTAATGTCACCATGGTTGTTTAATATATTTATAGATGGGGTTGTAAAAGAAGTAAATGCTAGGGTGTTGGGGAGAGGGGTGGGATTAAATTATGGAGAATTAAATGCAAAATGGGAGTTGACACAGTTACTTTTTGCTGATGATACTGTGCTTATGGGAGATTCTAAAGAAAAGTTGCAAAGGTTAGTGGACGAGTTTGGGAGAGTGTGTAAAGGTAGAAAGTTAAAAGTGAACATAGATAAGATAAGGTGATGAGGGTATCAAATGATTTAAATAAAGAAAAATTGGATATCACATTGGAGAGGATTATGGAAGAAGTAAATGTTTCAGATATTTGGGAGTTGACTTGTCAGCGATGGGTTTATGAAGGATGAGGTTAACTAAATTGATGAAGAAAAAAGGTGAGTGGTGCGTTAAGGTATCTGTGGAGACAAAACGTTATCCATGGAGGCAAAGAAGGAATGTCGAAAGTATAGTGTACCAACACTCTTATATGGGTGTGAAGCATGGGTTGCAAAGTGCAGCAAGGAGGAGGCTGGAGGCAGTGGAGATGTCTGTCTAAGGGCAATGTGTGATGTAAATATTATGAGAAAATTGGAGAGGTAGGAAATTAGGAGAGGTGTGAGTTACTAAAAGTATTTGTCAGAGGGCTAAGAGGGGTTGTTGAGGTGTTTGGTCATTTAGAGAGAATGGATCAAAGTAGAATGACCTGGAGAGCGTATAAATCTGTAGGGAAGGAAGGTGGGGTAGGGTCGTCCTAAAAGGTTGGGGAGGGGTAAAGGAGGTTTTGTGGGGAGGGCTTGGACTTTCAGCAAGCATGTGTGACGTGTTAGATAGGAGTGAATGGAGAGATGGTTTTGGGACTGACGACTGTTGGAGTGTGAGCAGGGTAAATTTGTGAAGGATTCAGGAAACAGTTAATTGATTTAATTGGACTTGAGTCCTGGAAATGGGAAGTACAATGCCTGCACTTTAAAGAGGGTTTGGAATATTGCAGTGGAGGGACTTCTACTGTCGTATCTGAGTTCTCTGCAAAGACAGTGATTATGTATGAGTGGGTGAAAGTGTTGAATGATGAAAGTATTTTCTTTTGGGATTTCTTTCTTTGGGTCACCTGCCTCTGGGAGAGGCCGACTTGTTGGAAAAAAAGAGGTAGGTTAGGGTGTTGAGAAGAGTTACTCCCGGGAAAAGTAGGTCTTAGACAGGGATGTGTAATGTCACCATGGTTGTTTAAATATTTATAGATGGAGTTGTAAAAGAAGTAAATGCTAGGGTTGGGAGAGGGGTGGGATAAATTATGGAGAATTAAATGCAAAATGGGAGTTGACACAGTTACTTTTGCTGATGATACTGTGCTTAGGAAGATTCTAAAGAAAAGTTGAAAGGTTAGTGGACGAGTTTGGGAGAGGTGTGTAAAGGTAGAAAGTTAGAAAGTGAACATAGATAAGAGTAAGGTGATGAGGGTATCAAAGATTTAAATAAAGAAAATTGGATATCACTTGAGAGAGGGATTATGGAAGAAGTAAATGTTTCAGATATTTGGGAGTTGACTGTCAGAGATGAGGTTTATGAAGGATGAGGTTAACCATAGAATTGATGAAGAAAAAAGGTGAGTGGTGCGTAGAGGTATCTGTGAGACAAAAACGTTATCCATGGAGGCAAAGAAGGAATGTAGAAAGTATAGTCGACAACACCTTATATGGGGTGAAGATGGGTTGCAAATGCTGCAGCAAGGAGGAGTTGGAGGCAGTGGAGATGTCCTGTCTAAGGGCAATGGTGATGTAAATATTATGAGAAAATTGAGTGTGGAAATTAGGAGAAGTGTGGAGTTACTAAAAGTATTTGTCAGAGGGCTGAAGAGGGGTTGTTGAGGTGTTTGGTCATTTAGAGAGAATGGATCAAAGTAGAATGACTTGAGAGCGTATAAATCTGTAGGGAAGGAAGGCTGGGGTAGGGGTCGTCCTAAAAAGGTTGGGGGAAGGGGTAAAGGAGATATTGTGGCGTAGGCTTGGACTTCAGCAAGCATGTGTAACTGTTAGATAGGAGTGAATGGAGACGAATGGTTTTAGGACTGACGATCTGTTGGGTGTGAGCAGGGTAACATTATTTTGAAGATTCAAAACCAGTTAATTGATTTAAGTGACTTCAGTCCTGAAATGGGAAATACAATGCCCACTGAGAGAGAGAGGTTGAGAGAGGTTGAGAGAGAGAGGTTGAGAGAGAGAGGTTGAGAGAGAGGTTGAGAGAGGTTGAGAGAGGTTGAGAGAGAGGTTGAGAGAGAGAGAGAGGTTGAGAGAGAGGTTGAGAGAGAGAGGTTGAGAGAGAGAGGTTGAGAGAGAGAGGTTGAGAGGAGAGGTTGAGAGAGGTTGAGAGAGGTTGAGAGAGAGGTTGAGAGAGTGAGAGGTTAGAGAGAGGTTGAGAGAGAGGTTGAGTGAGGGAGTTGAGAGAGAGGTTGAGTGAGGGAGTTGAGAGAGAGAGAGAGAGTTGAGAGAGGTTGAGAGAGGTTGAGGAGAGAGGTTAGGAAGAGGAGAGAGAGGTTGAGAGAGAGAGAGAGAGGTTGAGTGAGGGAGTTGAGAGAGAGAGAGAGGTTGAAGAGAGAGGATTGAGAGAGTGAGAGAGGTAGAGAGAGGTTGAGAGAGAGGTTGAGAGAGGATTGAGAGAGGTTGAGAGAGAGAGAGAGGTTGAGAGAGAGAGAGAGGAGAGAGAGAGAGAGAAGAGAGAGAGAGAGAGAGAGAGAGAGAGGTTGAGAGAGAGGTTGAGAGAGAGAGGTTGAGAGAGAGAGGTTGAGAGAGAGAGAGGTTGAGAGATAGAGAGAGGTTGAGAGAGAGAGAGAGAGAGAGAGAGAGAGAGAGAGAGAGAGAGAGAGAGAGAGAGAGAGAGAGAGAAGAGAGAAAACAGGCAACATTTTGAATATTTAGACTATGTTTCACCTTACAGGATCTTTGTAAAGTTTTGCTCCTAATGAACATAACAGCCTAAAATAAGCACTCAGAATGTCACATATGTACACCCTTATCTAATTTACTTATTTATTATGTTAGTATTAGTGGTAACTATGCATGTATTTAGGTGTACAACATTAATAATTTGACTCAATATAATACATTTCACACATTTTATAGGACAATTCTACATCTACAAAGTAACATGATTCTAATCACACTGGCACTTTCATTTGTGAAAAACAAGATATAAATTCTGGTAGATGCTTTTCATTACATGCTTGTACTAGTAACTAAAGCAAAAGATATGCAAAATAAAATTGATTGATTCATAGTAGGAATTCCTCTGGCACTGAAACAACAAAATCATTGAAGCTGAAAAAAAAAAAAGATTAAATATCAGGAAATGGGACTGAACAGCCATGCAATGAAGCCTAATTACCATTGGAGCATACTCTGGAAAACGTACAAAGGAGGATGACAAAGTTGATCCCATGTATCAGAAATCTTCCCTGAGGATAGACTGAGGGCCCTGAATCTGCACTCTCTAGAAAGGTGTAGAATTAGGGGAGATATGATTGAGGTGTATAAATGGAAAACAGGAATAAATAAAGGGGATGTAAATAGCGTGCTGAAAATATCCAGCCAGGACAGGACTTGCAGCAATGGTTTCAAGTTGGAAAAGTTCAGATTCAGGAAGGATATAGGAAAGCACTGTTTTGGTAATAGAGTTGTGGATGAGTGGAACAAACTCCCGAGTACCGTCATAGAAGCTAAGATATTGTGTAGTTTTAAAAATAGGTTAGATAAATATGTACATGAGTGGGTGTGGGTGGGTGTGAGTTAGACCTGACTAGCTTGTGCTAATAGGTCTGAGGCCATGCTCCTTCCTAAAGTGGAAGTGACCTGACTACCTGGAGTTTACCTGGAGTTTACCTGGAGAGGGTTAACTCCAGGTAGTCAGTTCTAAGCCGGGGAGTGATGGACTTGCCTCGCATGGGTCAGTAGGCCTGCTGCAGTGTTCCTTCTTTCTTATGTTCTTATACTGCAGCAAATACTAAGTAAAATTTTTTTTTTCAACAAATCAGCCGTCTCGCACTGAGGCAGGGTGACACAAAAAGAAAGAAAATCACCAAAAAGAAAATACTTTCATCATCATTCAACACTTTCACCTCACTCATACATAATCATAATGCTGTCAAAATAATCATTGTTTGTTAAGCAGAATTTGAAGTGGCTGTATGTGAATTCTCTTTGCAGTGATTGAGCTTGCAAAGAATGCAGTGGTCAACCAAATCAAAATCTTTAAACAGATCAGTTAAAAACCTAATAGGATAATCTTTTTCTTTCAAGTCCTCCATGTATGTAACTTTTGTACTACAGTAATTGTGGGAAAATGAAGTGTCAAATATTTTTCTACCCCAACCAAATTATATTCTAGAAGGTTCAATGATGTATACTGTATTAGGTATAGTTGATTACTTCCTGCCTAACAAGCTTATTTCTTGGAACCAGATCTGCTTCTTAAACAGAAAAGATCTAAGCTGTATACTGTATACTCTATTAGCTTAGCTTTTTTAATCAGATGGATGATGGATTCATGGTCATAAGATGAAGAAAATTTATTTTAGATATATTGGCACATTTTATCACTGCCAAGTTGAACTGCGTAACATTAATAAACTTACATGTGTTTTGTATGTCATGTGCTCCACAAGTAATGGGTAACGATACAAATCTCCTGGTTGAAGTGTTGATAGAGCAGCATTATCAGCTGGTGATGGTCGGTGAGCAACCTCTGCATCAGGATCAGTCAGTATGGGGCAGGTTGCACGCAGCTTAACAGTAGGAGAACATAACGAGGCCAACACAGCACTTAAGAGACGGTCACTATCACGGGTCTCTTCCATTCCCTGCAACAATATATTGCACATATAAAAAATGAATAAAACAGTGATTACCTCTTATAATTCAATCAAATTTAACCAATACTGTAAAAGCAAACACTGCTAAGTGTTTTAAAGCCTAGATACCTAGAAGAACAATTCAAAATATATCATTACTAAGAATAACAGCTTATGTATAAAAGTCGTGAAGAATTTTTTTTTTTCAACAAGTCGGCCGTCTCCCACTGAGGCAGGGTGACCCAAAAAGAAAGAAAATCCCCAAAAAGAAAATACTTTCATCATCATTCAACACTTTCACCTCACTCATACATAATCACTGTCTTTGCAGAGGCGCTCAGATATGACAGCTGAGAATAAGTCCCTCTCAACTGTCACTATCCCAGACCCCTCCTTTAAAGTGCAGGCATTGTACTTCCCATTTCCAGGACTCAAGTCCAACTAAATCAATTAACTGGTTTCCCTGAATCCCTTCACAAAATATTACCCTGCTCACACTCCAACAGCTCGTCAGGTCCCAAAAACCATTCGTCTCCATTCATTCCTATCTAACACGCTCACACATGCTTGCTGGAAGTCCAAGCCCCTTGCCCACAAAACTTCCTTTACCCCCTCCCTCCAACCTTTTCTAGGACGACCCCTACCCCACCTTCCTTCCCCTACAGATTTATACGCTCTTCAAGTCATTCTACTTTGATCCATTCTCTCTAAATGACCAAACCACCTCAAAAGCCCCTCTTCAGGCCTTCTGACAAATACTTTTAGTAACTCCACACCTCCTAATTTCCACACTCCGAATTTTCTGCATAATATTTACACCACACATTGCCCTTAAACAGGACATCGCCACTGCCTCCAGCCGCCTCCTTGCTACAGCATTTGCAACCCATGCTTCACACCCATATAAGAGTGTTGGTACCACTATACTTTCGTACATTCCCTTCTTTGCCTCCATGGATTACGTTTTTTGTCTCCACAGATACCTCAACGCACCACTACCTTTTTTCCTTCATCAATTCTATGGTTAACCTCATCCTTCATAAATCCATCAGCTGACAAGTCAACTCCAAAATATCTGAAAACATTCACTTCATCCATAATCCCTCTCTCCAATGTGATATCCAATTTTTCTTTATTTAAATCATTTGATACACTCATCACCTTACTCTTATCTATGTTCACTTTCAACTTTCTACCTTTACACACCCTCCCAAACTCGTCCATTAACCTTTGCAACTTTTCTTTAGAATCTCCCATAAGCATAGTATCATCAGCAAAAAGTAACTGTGTCAACTCCCATTTTGCATTTAATTCCCCATAATTTAATCCCACCCCTCTCCCCAACACCCTAGCATTTACTTCTTTTACAACCCCATCTATAAATATATTAAACAACCATGGTGACACTACACATCTCTGTCTAAGACCTACTTTTACTGGGAAGTAATCTCCCTCCTACACATCCTGACCTGAGCCTCACTATCCTCATAAAAGCTCTTTACAGCATTCAGTAACTTACTACCTATTTCATACACTTGCAACATTTGCCACATTGCTCCCCTATTAACTCCATCATATGCCTTTTCTAAATCCATAAATGCAATGAAAACTTCTCTACCTTTATCTAAATACTATTCACACATATGCTTCAATGTAAACACTTGATCTACACATCCCCTACCCACTCTAAAGCCTCCTTGCTCATCTGCAATCCTACTCTCTGTCTTACCTCTAATTCTTTCAATAATAATCCTACCGTACACTTTACCTGGTATACTCAGTAAATTTCTTTCTTTCTTCTTTTAACACGTCGACCATTTCCCACCGAGGCAGGGTGGCCCAAAAGGAAAAACGAAAGTTTCTCCTTTTACATTTAGTAATATATACAGGAGAAGGGGTTACTAGCCCCTTGCTCCTGGCATTTTAGTCGCCTCTTACGACACGCATGGCTTACGGAGGAAGAATTCTGTTCCACTTCCCCATGGAGAACTCAGTAAACTTATTCCCCTATATTTCTTACAATCTCTTTTATCCCCCTTCCCTTTATATAAAGGAACTATACATGATCTCTGCCAATCCCTAGGTACCTTTCCCTCTTTCATACATTTATTAAACAACAATACCAACCACTCCAACATTATATCCCCCCCTGCTTTTAACATTTCTGTTATGATCCTGTCAGCTCCAGCTGCTTTACCCCCTTTCATTCTACGTAATGCCTCACGCACCTCACCCACACTCACATCCTGCTCTTCTTCACTCCTAAACGATGTTACACCTCCCTGGCCAGTGCATGAAATTATCGCCCCCCTTTTTTCATCGGCATTTAAAAGTTCCTCAAAATATTCCTGCCATCTACCCAATACCTCCAGCTCCCCATCTACTAACTCCCCTACTCTGTTTTTAACTGACAAATCCATTCGTTCCCTAGGCTTTCTTACCTTGTTTATCTCACTCCAAAATTTTTCCTTGTTTTCAGCAAAATTTCTTGACAGTCCTCTCCCACTCTTTCATCCGCTCTTCTTTTGCACTCTCTCACCACTCTCTTCACCTTTCTTTTACTCTCCATATACTCTGATCTTCTATTAACACTTCTGTTTTGTTAAAACCTCTCATAAGCTACCTTTTTCTCTTTTATCACACCCTTTACTTCTTCATAAATATTAAAAAAATTTGAGTGAAATAAGTCATCAGCTATTACAAAAACAAGTTTACAGGATGTGAAAGATTAAACATCAGACCAGAAGGAAGGAAGTCTTTTTTTTTTTAACACATCGGCCGTTTCCCACCAAGGCAGTCTTATGAAGTACTATACGTATATGTATGTAGAAATACCTGGGAGTGAATGAATCAATCAGCATCCAAAGAAATGCTAGAAGAAAGCACAAAGTTGAGAGTAAGGGGCATGAAAACCTAGCACTAGCATAGGTGAGCATATGAGTATGTTGGATCAGAAAGAGTTGAAGAGTATTTTTTTTTTTTTTTTGGAGATCTGACATGCTGTTGGAGTGAGAGCATAGTAATATCAATGAAGGGAGTCGAGAAACCTAGTTAGCTAATCTTAGATTTTAAAGTAATCAGCAACTATCTTCTAAAATTGGATGAAAATGTTATAGTGCTCTATGCAAATAGAGCTAGTGTGTGATGGTAAAGGCAGTCAAAGTGTTAAACAATAATTACAGTGGTACCTCGAGTTACGATGGTCCCCAAAATCGCCCTTTTATGTAAGTTTATTTTTTTAAATGCTTTTGTAAGTATATTTTTGGGGGTGTAAAAGGACTAGTCTATTTTACATTATTCCTTAAGGGGATAAATTCGTTTGGTAATGGCACTTGAACAGCATTCTCGAACGAAAAAATATCATAACTCGAGGTACCACTGTATATGCAAAAATATTGTAATACATGAGCAATTTGCTAAAACTGACTTTAGTTACCACATCTCTGGACTGCAGAAGATCACAGAGGCAAGCCCACTTCAGTTGTCCCGTGGGATAAAATGCATGAAAGCAAGACACAAAGGTCTTGTGACATTCATCTAGTACAGACACCACCATTCGTGTCAGTGGTCCTGTATCTGAAAATTAAAAATGTACAACATAATAAAAATTAAAGGAATTAAACACAAGCTTTGTTTAGTTTACATAAATACTAGATAAAACAACATTCATCCACTTCATTATTAAGCTACCTACGTTAAGCTTTCTCTTATACAAAACTGAGGCTCAAGGAAAGTTGCCTTTACATACCATTATACATAATACAATACAGAATAACAGTTCCCTCAAATGAAGTATCCTCATTACATCCTTAATGAAGCCCTCTGTTTATATGTAGCAAAACCTTGAACATTTTAGCACAATTTACAGCTAGTTACAATAAATTGAAATGTCACCCCTATTGTGATGTTACAAGTGAGGAATGTAGCAGTTAAAATGATTGCCATGTGTCATGAAATGTTAAGAATGATGCAATGGTCTGAAGTACATAAAAATGCTTTGCATAACAATGGGCTTTCTATAAAGTAGTAATATATGTCAGTTACCCTAATTATATAATATACTACTGTATTCTACTTAATAGAAATAAAGTTTGTTTATTTGTTTAAAAGTAATCAGCTAAAGTACATTTAAGTAACCAAAGTACTTATAAGAAATCCATTGCAGAAATACTTTTTACAGTAATATCAAAAGCTTCACATTAAAATTAAGATAATAAAATGAAACATTTTTTAAATAAATACATGAAATTTTTAAATACCTCTTCCATTACGCATTTTGCCTTTGCGTGAAGGATAGAGAGAAGGTATTGGGTCAGACAGCATCTGACGAAGGAGTCCACGTACATCTGCAACACTCTCTGCAAGGCAGCCTTTTTCACCATTACTCCTTAATGTTCGCACTGAAAAGTTGCACAACCCTTAATTATATGTACTTGTTAATTCTGAGTAAAAGAATTTTCAAGTTGAAGATTATAGTGAAGAAAACAAAAGTAGCAAGTCTGTACTACTGTTAAAATAGTGCTAAGATAACCTGGAACCAGGAGAGAAAGTATTAACACATAGAAGGAAGTTATGAAGAAGCAAAACACTGTACTGTATAGAAACACAGCAGTTTATTTACATCAACAGTAACATAGAAAGTAGTTAGTTAATGCCATATCTGGAACATTTACAAGACTATATCCCATAGGTCAAAAAAACAGTGTCTCATTGTCCAAAATAATAATTTAGAAGATACGAGAAGGTAATATGAGATTTAAGAGGCAGAACAGGATTCGATGCTGTTGACACAACAGTGAATCTAATAACAAATTGTAAGTGCAATCAAAGAAGCCCAAGGTATTGATGAAATAACTTTTTCATGTTTTATCAATCAAGATTGCAACAATTTTTTTTTTTAATCACGTCGGCCGTTTCCCACCAAGGCAGGGTAAAAATTGCAAAGCTGATGCTTCAACATGCAAGATATAAAGACTTCAGATGCAAGGCTGCAGCTAAATTACCTGAAACATGAAGAAAGAATTAATGAGCCAAAATTAAAGAAGAGTTATAAAATAAGCCAGGAGAATTATTAAAATCTTTGGAATGTTTTATAGACAAAAAATGAGATGACTCAAAGTGTTATGCATCATGATGCAATAAATAAAAAGTACATAACAGAATAGAATTTTTTTTTAAAGCAAGTGATAAAATAAAAATTCTTCAAAAAGAGGATAAATGAGAGCTATGTGACTGTGGCCAAGCACAGTATAGAAACAAAATAGTAGGAAGGGCATAAGAAAGGACCACCACAGCAAAAAGAAACAAATAAAAAAGGGCATTTCATTTTAAGTGCTTTAACCAATATTTGCAATGCCCTTATATAGGATGTATAAAAATTTAAAAGGGATAAAAAAGAAGAAAGGCAAATCAGTAGGATCACAGTCTCAAAGGTCTATGAACTGAAAATACTCCTCAAATCAGCAAGAGTTCAAACTCCAGACTTCTAAGCCATGTCAGGTACTATGAGCTGCAACAACTGATGCTACTCAGTAAGATTACAAAGTATAAAGAAGGCTTTAGATTAAAGGACGTCCTGTACTGTAACAGATTACAAGAATGAGTTCCTAGTTAAGAAGCAATGCCACCTGCTGAATACTTAGGTAAAGGTTTGCCTCAGTGCTAAGTATTCACATTAAAGTTTCAGCACCTTATTTCACTATTTTTTGGATACTTGGGTATGATATATGAGCAGTAACAGGACATGGGTTTAATCAAAGCAAAACAGACTACTTTCTTAAACTTGTTCCTCAGTTAATTATTTATAAAAACTACCATTCAAACACATATAATTCTGGCAACTAACCTGAATTGTAGCAGACATCATTAATTTATAGCCTGAGTTCTGGCAACTAACCTGAATTGGGGTAGACTTCATTAATATATATCCTCAGAAGACGCAAACAAGCACAACAAATGTAAACGAGGCGTTGAAGATCCAACATGGCTACTGTTGGACTTGCTCCAGTGCTTCCTACATGACTCACTTGCTGAAATTATATAACCTGTTAACACTGTAGAGCTTCACTCAGTATCAGAAAAAATGCACCCTAGTAGCATTAATGATAGAATAAATACAATAAACAAGTACTGAATAGACAAAAACATGAATAAGTTGTCAAGAAAAAGGTTTCCATGTAAGAATGACCATTCCTCAAACTATATACAGTAGAGTATCTACCCATTTCTCTACACAAACAATACAGGAAGAATAGATGCAAGATGTGAAGAAAATTCTCCAAAGGTATGCGCGCCCTTTCTACCCTTGTTAAGGGCCCTCACCCTTTCCGCCCTTAGGAAGGGGCCAGACGAGGCGAGTCTGGTTGCGAAAAACAAATTAACACAGACCAGATGTACTGACCACAGTGTGTCACGTGTTGTCTGACCAAGTAGCAGCATGTGTATATGTGAGTTAATAGACATTTGAGGTAAATGTAACTCTTTGCCGTAACAGGAAAATTATAGTAAACTGCTGTATTAGTTTCTACACTTAAACAATACAATCATGTGTTCCAGTGATCAAAGTATTTAGAGAACACAAGCATTTTTATTGACACTTGTAGCAGCATGTAGCAATTGTTGAACTTGTGCTGATGTCAGCGATACAAGCCCCACGAGGCTGCACGAGAAGTTAGATTGAATTCGGCCTCCGAACGGGTCATACGGTGACGAAGGGTTTAACTTAACAAAGACATTAGTCGTACGCATCCGTTATTCTAATTTAATCTCCACTAACGTCGGGAAATAAGATAAGAACTCTGTTCCAGCGCGTTTAGTGAATAAAATCGCGGTATATTCAGAAGTGTGCGCAGCTTCTTATTACTGCTAAAAGACAAACGTAGAGACAATCGCAAGTGAATTCCATCGAAACAAGACGGTGACTCATCAGCGGCATTCTACAATCAAGACAGCATTTCCGCCGTATATGGTGGAGTCAACACCATCGCTCACGTTACACGAGCAAGGTATGGTTTTGTGTTCTTGTCAGGCTGGGGACTGCGCAGTTCTTGTATGTCAAGAACATCAAAATTTACCTATTGACGGCGGTTATGCGTGGACTTTTAAGTCCAAACACGTGAGTGTAACCTCAGTCTTAAGTTAATGACTGACGATATGAGCATACGCTCCTTTGGGGCAATATATTTTATAACCACGTGTAATTTTTACCATACAGCCCGGTGGGAAATGAGGCCATGGATGTATCCTCTGTGAAGAAGTCGGGGATGGCTGCGACTTCTTGGATTCATCAATAAGCTAAGTAGAAAGCTTAACAGTCAATTATATCGTATGTAGATGAATGGTTCAGAGAACCGACAAGTTGTTAAATTAGACACATATGCAACACTTGGGTATCTTTATTGAGGAAATGTTTCGCCACACAGTGGCTTCATCAGTCCAATACAAAGAAGAAAGTAGTAATAAAAGGAGGAGTTTGAGGTAATCAGTCCCTCGGCCTGGAGTCGATGTGTTCAGTCCATCCATCCATGATATGGCATTTATTTTATGTTTAATTTAATTATTAATTTATTACTAAACTTGTTAAGTTGATCTAAATTTTCTTGTAAGGATTTAGTAATTTTTATTTGTTAATTGAGTTAGGAAGATTAAGTGTACATCTTTTATTTTGTATAGGTAAATCTATGTGCAATTTTGTTATTTATGTAGGTAGATCAGAGTGCATATTCTTGCTTCATAGATCATCTAGTTAACACAATTATATCGTAGGAGCACATTCCTCCACACAAGATATTTTGTTTTAAAGAAACATCGACTGAAGGTAAGAGGAAAAAATGTCAATAATGTGGTCCCACAAGGATCAGTACTGAAATATACATGTTTATAATTTACATGAACAGTACTGTATTATGTTCTGGTTCTGATTAACCACTTAGGAATCCTCACACCAGTACATCCACATACAAATAGACCCCTTTGTTAAACTGAAGGTGAGAACTCAAAGAGCAGAAACACCAACACAAAAGTTCATAACCTATATATCTGAGCAAATTAACCAAACTGCATTGAAGACATGTTTGGAACAGATGCACTGCAGATAATAATCATTGCAAATAAGTAAGGGTTGGCCGAGCATATAATTTTTTTGTGTTTTTATGCAATATTTCTGAAGCATTTATCATGCCATGTACATAATGCAACAAGTATTTCAGTTTAATTTTCAAAATAAATTAATTTTTTCAGGTTAATTTTATTACACAATCTATATTCTTTATGGGTGTTTTACCCTTATAAATTCCCATGATATGGCATTTATTTTATGTTTAATTTAATTATTAATTTATTACTAAACTTGTTAAGTTGATCTAAATTTTCTTGTAAGGATTTAGTAATTTTTATTTGTTAATTGAGTTAGGAAGATTAAGTGTACATCTTTTATTTTGTATAGGTAAATCTATGTGCATTTTTGTTATTTATGTAGGTAGATCAGAGTGCATATTCTTGCTTCATAGATCATCTAGTTAACACACAAATCTGTATTGGATGAATGGTGAAAATGACTAATCTTCCTTACTCCTTGAGAAGGGAGCAATCATAAAACATTTATATAACTAATTTATCATATTTATTACTGTTGCTATTTCATGACTGCTTAATAAATGTCATTCATTTCAACTACACTGGAGAGAGAAAAAACAAAATGTAGAAAGGTGTTTGTGTTAAGTGTGGTAAGTAGATGGCAAACTTTACCCATACATAGAAAATCAAAAGTTTTGAGCTTGTAGCATAACTTGCAGCAATGGGAACTGGAATGAAAATAGTATATATAAAAATACAAAGTGATTGTTGATATTAGAACAAATGAAGTTTAATAAGCACTAGAGTAAAGAGCCAAAATGTTATATATGTAGCATAAACGATATACAGTGGTACCTCGACTTACGATATTTTTTCATTCCAGAATGCTGTTCAAGTGCCATTACCAAACGAATTTATCTCCTTAAGAAATGTTGTAAAATAGACTAGTCCTTTTAGACCCCCAAAATTACACTTACAAAAGCATTTAAAAAAATAAACTTACATAAAAGGGTGAGTTTGGGGACCATCGTAAGTCGAGGTACCACTGTATTTAAGTACATACTATTACAATATATTAAGCCGAATACACAAACAATTTCCTTTTAAAATAAAAATAATACTTACTTCCCCCACACAGGATCTTAAAGTACTCCAAGCCCAGCCAAGTAAGTCCAGCAGTGACTGGAAAACATCCTGGGGAAAATTAATTATTCTTTTAGGTTAAAAATTTGCAGTCCATTAGAGATCTTTGTAAACAAATTATTTGCCAAAATACAGTACATCTATAAAATATTTATTATTGCCTAATTGTTCTTAAAATTAATTCAACTGTAGGGATAAAATAATATAGGTACCATAATATAGAACAAAGCACAGCACAAGCAATATTTATTGCCTTAGAGTAAGCCATATGTTGAGGCTTAGTCTATGGTTGTGTGCTATTACCAATTTGTAGCTACAGGAGCAAAGCTATGCTCATGGTGTCCCATCTTCAGTGTTTAATGTTATAAACTTTTGTAGTTTTCAGAGGTTGTAGCACTTGCTATCTCCTCTTGCAATTCGTCCCATTTTTTTACTGCTCTGTTTGTGAAAAACAACTTTATAGTATTCTTTCAGCACCATTTATTTTTTTAGTTTATAGTCTCTTGTTCTCCCTGGTTACTGTGCTAGGAAATCTTATCAGTTATTTCAGAAAGAACACAGTATTCAGGTTTCATCTGAGGAAAGGGTTTGGCTAAATCATCTTTACTTTCTCAGATCAAAAGCCCTTCACCAATTTTAATTTGCAATATTTACCCACAATTTATAGATAAAATATTTTAAGAGAACAATTCAGGATCTATACTTACATTTCTAACACTCATAAAAAAGCTTTTGGAGAGTATTGGAATGGCTTCTGTAGACTCATGCACTGGTCTAGGAGTCACTGGTCCCTCATGTGCCATAATACGATAAAGAAGCTGAGGAATCTGTCCAGCATTGACATCTGTCCCATTATTAGATTTTTTGGATGATTTGAAGTAGAAAATAACCCTGAAAATGAGAATAAGATTCAATATATGACCAGAAATATCAATGTAAACAATGAATATACAGTGGTCCCAACATTGTTGTATGGGTGTGCAGCATGGATTTTGAATGTTGCAGCAAGGAGGAGGTTGGAGGCAGTGGAGAGGTCATCTTTGAGGACAATGAATGGTATGAATTCACTGGTATTATGCAGAAAATTCAGAGTCTGGAGATTAGAAGGTATGGAGTTAATAAAAGTATTATTCAGAGGGCTGAGGAGAGGTTGTTGAAGTAGTTTGGACATTTAGAGAAGAGAGAGAAAAATAGAATGAGTAGGAGGGCCTATAAATCTGGGGTGGAGGGAAGGAGGGGTAGGGTCATCCAAGGAAAGGTTGGAGAGAGGGGATAATGAAGGCTTTGAGTGCATGTTAGATAAGGATGAGTGGAGGTAAGTGATTTTTATGATATGACATCCTGCTGGAATATGAGTAAGGAAACCTTTATGAATGGATGAAGGGGAAACTGGTTAGGTGGACTTGAGTCCTGGAGATGGGAAGTACAATGCTTGCACTCTGAAGGAGGGGTAGGGATGCTGCAGTTTGGAGGGTCATGTGAGCTGTGATGTGAGTGCCCTTCTGGCAAGACAGTGATTGAATGAGTGACAGTGAAAGTGCTTTCTTCTGTCAGGTCAGCCTACCTCTGTGGAAGATGGCTAGTGTTAAAACAATGAATATACTATGTCATGCAGATAATGCAAGAATTTAGATACAATAAAGTATATTTTAAGAGAGAGAGCCAAATGAAAATGGTATATGCTAAGTTACTGCACTGTGCTAGCACCAAATCTAGTCATTTGGAGTCAGCAACACTGGCAATGCTTCCCTATCTGCCCACGTCTCCCCACTCTAATATAAGTAAAATTAGTGAAATTGAATACAACTGTTAATATGTGTACATAGTCCACCAAAAAGGGTTTCAATTATTTGATTTTTGTTGCCAAAAATAAAAAAGGTGACAAATCCATTGAAGACTACAGAACACCCATTATGACAGTTCCGGGGCAACATGGAATCACACCCAGGGTGAATTCAATGTGTGGTTACTTAAGAAATCACAAAGGAGGCATAGACCCTAGTATGGAATAATCATCATACAGTACTAAGGGTAATGACAATTACAAACCTTACAGACATTGAGTATGAGAGATTAACAGAGGCCAGACAAGAGAGGGATGGATGAACTGCACATTACTACACTAAGAAAATCTTTGATGCAGTTCCACATAGAAGGCCACTTAGCAAACTTTGTGAAGCAAGCTAGAGTAATATGAAAAATGTAACAGTATTAGGGACAAGTAAATATAAGAACAAAAGAAAACAGTATTACTGTATGGGATGAAACATTAGGATAGATGGCCTGTATCTGTGCTGAACCCCATATTATTCTTAGTGTATATAAATTCACAGCAACAGGAGCTAGCTCTTACATATCACTGGTTGTGAATTATGTCAAAATAATGAGGTATTGTACAGCAAAACCTCAATTTAATGGACTAAACTGGGAAATTCTTTTTTTTTTTTTATTAACACATCGGCCGATTCCCACCAAGGCAGGGTGACCAGAAAAAGAAAAACTTTCATCATTCACTCCATCACTGTCTTGCCAGAGGGGTGCTTTTCACTACAGTTATAAATCTGCAACATTAACACCCCTCCTTCAGAATGCAGACACTGTACTACCCATCTCCAGGACTCAAGTCCGGCCTGCCGGTTTCCCTGAATCCCTTCATAAATGTTACTTTGCTCACACTCCAACAGCACGTCAAGTATTAAAAACCATTTGTCTCCATTCACTCCTATCAAATACGCTTGCGCATGCTTGCTGGAAATCTGTGTCCATTAAATTCATATACGTGTAATATTACAAATAACAAAAATGCACTACAGTACTCATCTGTATATATATATTAAGGAATTCTATTCACAGATATACTGTAATAAAGAGTAAAAATAATGAGGTTAAAGTTATGTTACCCAGCAGATTTTGTCCAATATTTTCAAAGCCTGTTAAATCAAGGTCTACTGAATTGAGAGTTTGCTGTAAGTACAAATTTGATGAGTATAAAAGAAGGTAGGTAGTAGGTAGGTAGTCAGCAACCACCCAGGGAGGTACTACCGTCCTGCCAAGTGAGTGTAAAACGATAGCCTGTATTTGTTTTACATGATGATAGGATTGCTGGTGTCTTTTTTCTGTCTTCATAAACATGTAAGATTTCAGGTACGTCTTGCTACTTCTACTTACACTTAGGTCACACTACACATACATGTACACGTTTATGTAAAAACCTGTTATGAATAATACATACATTGATATGTTCAACTTATATTCAAACTTTATAACATAGATACACAATTATACTTATTATATACATTATCAACCATAATTTTTTACCATGTAGTCTAAGTAGTCCTAAGAATGCCCGCAATGCGTAGCATATTAGGGGCTTTTGGCATGTACATCTCTTTTATACCTATGTATCATGTAAACCCAACAATGTATCTTTGTACCATGTCTAAATAAAGAATTATTATTATTATGTATACACACTCATCTGAGTTTTCTTTGATTTTATCTTAATAGTTCTTGTTCTTATTGCTTTTCCTTTCATATCCATGGGGAAGTGGAATAAGAATCTTTCCTCCGTAAGCCATGCGTGTTGTAAAAGTCAACTAAAATGCCGAGAACAATGGGCTAGTAACCCCTTTTCCTGTATAGCTTACTAAAAAGAAAAAGAAGAAAACCGTCAAAGTGGGATGTTTGAATGTGCGTGGATGTTGTGCGAATGATAAGAAAGAGATGATTGTAGATGTTATGAATGAAAAGAAGCTGGATGTCCTGGCTTTAAGTGAGACAAAGCTGAAGGGGGTAGGAGAGTTTCAGTGGGGAGAAATAAATGGGATTAGATCAGGGGTTTCAAATAGAGTTAGAGATAAAGAAGGAGTGGCAATAATGTTGAATAATCAGTTATGGCAGGTAAAGAGGGAATATAAATGTATAAATTCAAGAATTATGTGGAGTAAAATAAAAGTTGGATGTGAAAAGTGGGTTATAGTAAGTGTTTATGCACCTGGAGAAGAGAGAAGTGTAGAGGAGAGAGAGAAATTTTGGGAAATGTTGAGTGTGTGTGGGGAGTTTTGAACCAAGTGAGAGAGTAATTGTGGTTGGGGATCTTAATGCTAAAGTGGGTAAAAATGTTGTGGAGGGAGTAGTAGGTAAATTTGGGGTGCCAGGGGTAAATGTAAATGGGTAACCATTAATTGAGCTATGTGTAGAAAGAGGTTTGGTAATAAGTAATACATATTTTATGAAAAAGAGGATAAATAAATATACAAGGTATGATATAGCACTTAAGGAAAGTAGTTTGTTGGATTATGTATTGGTGGATAAAAGGTTGATGGGTAGGCTTCAGTATGTATATGTTTATAGAGGGGCAACAGATATATCGGATCATTATTTAGTTGTAGCTACAGTTAGAGTAAAAGGTAGATGGGACAAAAAGAAAATGGCAGCAGCAAGTAAGAGAGAGGTAAAAGTGTATAAACTAAGGGAGGAGGAAGTTAGGGTGAGATATAAGCAACTATTGGCAGAAAGGTGGGCTAGTGCAAGTATGAGTAGTGGGGGGGTTGAAGAGAGTTGGGAGAGTTTTAAAAATGCAGTATTAGAATGTGGGGCAGAAGTTTGTGGCTATAGGAGGGTGGGTGCAGGAGGAAAGAGGAGTGAGTGTTGGAATGAAGAAGTAAAGGGTGTGATAAAAGAGAAAAAGGTAGCTTATGAGAGGTTTTTACAAAACAGAAGTGTTAATAGAAGAGCAGAGTATATGGAGAGTAAAAGAAAGGTGAAGAGAGTGGTGAGAGAGTGCAAAAGAAGAGCGGATGAAAGAATGGGAGAGGCTCTGTCAAGAAATTTTGCTGAAAACAAGAAAAAATTTTGGAGTGAGATAAACAAGGTTAGAAAGCCTAGGGAACGAATGGATTTGTCAGTTAAAAACAGAGTAGGGGAGTTAGTAGATGGGGAGCTGGAGGTATTGGGTAGATGGCGGGAATATTTTGAGGAACTTTTAAATGTCGCTGAAAAAAGGGAGGCGGTAATTTCATGTACTGGCCAGGGAGGTACAACATCGTTTAGGAGTGAAGAAGAGCAGGATGTGAATGTGGGGGAGGTGCGCGAGGCATTACGTAGAATGAAAGGGGGTAAAGCAGCTGGAACTGACGGGATCATGACAGAAATGTTAAATAAAAGGACACAAATGCAACTAATGTGACATTTTATTGTGGCAACGTTTCGCTCTCCAGGAGCTTTTTCAAGCCGTTACAAGCGATACATGGACACAGAGGGTATATATATACTCTCCAAGTGAGGTGTAATACTAGTGGTGGTAGAAGTAGTAGTGATATAAGTCGTAGTAGTAGTAGTAGTAATCCTAGGTAGTAGGTTGGTAGACAGCAGCCGCCCAGGGAGGTACTACCGTCCTGCCAAGTGAGTGTAAAACGAAAGCCTGTATTTGTTTTACATGATGGTAGGATTGCTGGTGTCTTTTTTCTGTCTCATAAACATGCATGATTTCAGGTATGTCTTGTTACTTCTACTTACACTTAGGTCACACTACACATTCATGTACAAGCATATATATATACACACCCCTCTGGGTTTTCTTCTATTTTCTTACTAGTTCTTGTTCTTATTTCCTCTTATCTCCATGGGGAAGTGGAACAGAATTCTTCCTCCGTAAGCCATGCGTGTCGTAAGAGGCGATTAAAATGCCGGGAGCAAGGGGCTAGTAACCCCTTCTTCTGTGTATATTACTAATTGTAAAAGGAGAAACTTTCGTTTTTCCTTTTGGGCCACCCCGCCTTGGTGGGAAACGGCCGACGTGTTGAAAGAAGAAGTAGTAGTAGTAATACAATAAGGTAGAACAATCAATTTGCACATGAGTAAAAGGTGATAAAACAATTACATGGGTAGTATAAAAATAGGTTAGACAAATATTTCTGCTGGAGGTTTGAATAGAGAAGGCCTGTAGGAGTGTTCCACATCTACGATGTGCTTGTGTTGAATTAGCAGGAGAGACTATGTGATATTAGGGTTCACTGTTTTCAGGAGGATTCTTGCTAAGACTTCAGAGATGGTGAAGCTGCCTTTGTTTTGTTTAATTGTGTTAGAAACAGCGATAAGTGCTGATTCAAGGCACTTGCGTCTACGGAAATTAGTTTCTTTGATTACTAGTCGGGCGTCTTTGAATTTCATGAGATGATTGTTGGAATTTCGGTGTTGTACGCAAGCGTTGTTCAGGTTATCGTTCCTACATGCATTAATGTGTTCAATGAGGCGTGTTTCGAGGTTTCTTGCTGTTTCTTCTACATAAATTCTGTCGCAGCCTCCACAGGGTATAGTGAAGACCCCTGCGTTGACTGGTTCAAGGTGTTTGGATTTTGTCCTTGAACCAGTCACGCAGAGGTCCACTTCCCTGTGGAGGCTCTACAGATATGTAGGAGAAAGCAAGAAACCTCGAAACGCATGAACACATTAATGCATGAAAGATAACCTGAACAACCTGCGTCAACACGAATTCCAACAATCATCTCATGAAATTCAAGACGCGCCGACTAGTAATCAAAGAAACTAACAGAGGCATAGTGCCTAAATCAGCACTTATGCTGTTTCTACACATAAACAAAACAAGGCAGCTTCACATCTCTGAAGTCTTAGCAAGAATCCTCTGAAAACAGTGAACCTAATATCCATAGTCTCTCTGAATCACACAAGCACATCGTAGATGTGAAACTCTAAGGCCTTCTATTCAAACCTCCAGCAGATATTTGTCTACCATTTACTACCCATGTATGTTTTATGCTTACTCAGTGCAATGTTGTCTACTATGTTACTACTACTTACTACTACTACTACGACTTATATCACTACTACTTCTACCACCACTAGTATTACACCTCACTTGGATAGTATATATATACCCTCTGTGTCCATGTATCGCTTGTAACGGCTTGAAAAAGCTCCTGGAGAGTGAAACGTTGCCACAATAAAATGTCACATTAGTTGCATTTGTGTCCTTTTACTTAACATATTGTTGGTAATTCTACCAATATTATTACAGAAATGTTAAAAGCAGGGGGAGATATAGTGCTGGAGTGGTTGGTATTTTTGTTTAATAAATGTATGAAAGAGGGGAAGGTACCTAGGGATTGGCAGAGAGCATGTATAGTTCCTTTATATAAAGGGAAGGGGGATAAAAGAGTGTAAAAATTATAGGGGAATAAGTTTACTGAGTCATAGGTAGTAGGTTGGTAGACAGTAACCACCCAGGGAGGTACTACCGTCTTGCCAAATGAGTGTAAAACGGAAGCCTGTAATTGTTTTACATGATGGTAGGATTGCTGGTGTCTTTTTTCTGTCTCATAAACATGCAAGATTTCAGGTATGTCTTGTTACTTCTACTTACACTTAGGTCACACTACACATTAATGTACAAGCATATGTATATACACACACCCCTCTGGGTTTTCTTCTATTTTCTTACTAGCTCTTGTTCTTATTTCCTCTCATCTCCATGGGAAAGTGGAACAGAATTCTTCCTCCGTAAGCCATGCGTGTCGTAAGAGGCGACTAAAATGCCGGGTGCAAGGGGCTAGTAACCCCTTCTCCTGTATATATTACTAAATGTAAAAGGAGAAACTTTCGTTTTTTCTTTTGGGCCACCCTGCTTTGGTGGGAAACAGCCGACGTGTTGAAAGAAAGAAAGAAGTTTACTGAGTATACCAGGTAAAGTGTATGGCAGGGTGATTATTGAAAGAATTAGAGGTAAGACAGAGAGTAGGATTGCAGATGAGCAAGGAGGCTTTAGAGTGGGTAGGGGATGTGTAGATCAAGTGTTTACAGTGAAGCATATATGTGAACAGTATTTAGATAAGGGAAGAGAAATTTTCATTGCATTTATGGATTTAGAAAAGGCATATGATAGAGTGGATAGGGGAGTAATGTGGCAAATGTTGCAAGTGTATGGAATAGGTAGTAAGTTACTGAAGGCTGTAAAGAGTTTTTATGAGGATAGTGAGGCTCAGGTTGGGGTGTGTAGGAGAGAGGGAGATTACTTCCCGGTAAAAGTAGGTCTTAGACAGGGATGTCTAATGTCACCATGGTTGCTTAATATATTTATAGATGGGGTTGTAAAAGAAGTAAATGCTAGGGTGTTGGGGAGAGGGGTGGGATTAAATTATGGGGAATTAAATGCAAAATGGGAGTTGACACAGTTACATTTTGCTGATGATACTGTGCTTATGGGAGATTCTAAAGAAAAGTTGCAAAGGTTAGTGGACGAGTTTGGGAGAGTGTGTAAAGGTAGAAAGTTGAAAGTGAACATAGATAAGAGTAAGGTGATGAGGGTATCAAACGATTTAAATAAAGAAAAATTGGATATCACATTGGAGAGAGGGATTATGGAAGAAGTAAATATTTTCAGATATTTGGGAGTTGACGTGTCAGCGGATGGGTTTATGAAGGATGAGGTTAACCATAGAATTGATGAAGGAAAATAAATGAGTGGTGCGTTGAGGTATCTGTGGAGACAAAAAACGTTATCCATGGAGGCAAAGAAGGTAATGTACGAAGGTATAGTGGTACCAATACTCTTATATGGGTGTGAAGCATGGGTTGCAAATGCTGCAGCGAGGAGGAGGCTGGAGGCAGTGGAGATGTCCTGTCTAAGGGCAATGTGTGGTGTAAATATTATGCAGAAAATTCGGAATGTGGAAATTAGAAGGTGTGGAGTTACTAAAAGTATTTGTCAGAGGGCTGAAGAGGGGTTGTTGAGGTGGTTTGGTCATTTAGAGAGAATGGATCAAAGTAGAATGACTTGGAGAGTGTATAAATCTGTAGGGGAAGGAAGGCGGGGTAGGGGTCGTCCTAGAAAAGGTTGGAGGGAGGGGGTAAAGGAGGCTTTGTGGGCGAGGGCTTGGACTTCCAGCAAGCATGTGTGAGCGAGGGGCTTGGACTTCCAGCAAGCATGTGTGAGCGTGTTAGATAGGAGTGAATGGAGACGAATGGTTTTTGGGACATGACGATCTGTTGGAGTGTGAGCAGGGTAACATTGTGTGAAGGGATTCAGGGAAACCAGTTAATTGACTTAATTGGACTTGAGTCCTGGAAATGGGAAGTACAATGCCTGCACTTTAAAGGAGGGGTCTGGGATAGTGACAGCTGGGAGGGACTATTCTCAGCTGTCGTATCTGAGCGCCTCTGCAAAGACAGTGATTATGTATGAGTGTGGTGAAAGTGATGAATGATGATGAAAGTATTTTCTTTTTGGGGATTTTCTTTCTTTTTGGGTCACCCTGCCTCGGTGGGAGATGGCCGACTTGTTGAAAAAAGAAGAAAAAAAAAAAAAGAAGAAGGCTACAGGTAAACTTGGATATACTTCAGGAATAGCGTAATAATCGGTCATTGAAGCATAACTAAGCAAAACTGTGAAGCCAGGAGACAGAAACGAAACAAGACAAAAGCACAAGCACAATCAGGAGCTAAATAGCACATAAACAGGACAAAATGGGCAGAACAAGCTAAGCTTGTAAACTTAAATAACATTCAGGAACCCAGGCAAACACTTTTTCAAATCAACACTATCTTATATGTGAAGAGTACCCTTGTAGAACCTTTACCTTGTAAAACACAAAATGAAGTATAAGAAAGTCCAAAGGAGTGCATCTAGACTGGTGTCTGAGCTGAGGGAGATAGGTCATGAAGAAAAAATTAGAGAGCTAGGCATTAATGATCACAAAACATTAATAAGAAAAAAGGCACAATACCGTGACTGGAACAATACACACACAACCCGCACATATAAAAAGAGAGGAGCTTGTGCCCTTCCCTGTCTGCCTGCCTATATATACCCCTTTCCCTTGTTCTGTGTGTTAGTGTGACTTTGTAAATGGTCCAAGTCGGACCGAAACGTCGTCGTAAGCTCCTCTCTTTTTATATGTGCGGGTTGTGAGTGTATCACAAAACATTGTTTAGTTTATACTCACTGGTCTTCTGTGGTGACCATACTCTGCCCTGATGAACCACAGTCACTGCTTGGCCCACTCACACGAGCCCATGCCACATACCATTTATTAGCCTTGCCAAGAAATACACACATTAAAAATCTACAACAAAAACTACTGCTAGGCATATTCTACTTATTTATGTAAAGACTGTGTACAACATGACATATCTGAGGTCAAAGAATGATGAACCAGCTCTAATTACCACATCAGATGTTTACCAAAAATCTAGTACTGGATTTATTTGGTACAGTAAATACTGGATATGTTCAGCATCCTAAATAAAGATACAGTGCACTGTAGTCAAGTCTTTAATTTGTAATAATAACTACTTTAACTGGCATGGTATTATGAAAATGTTGCTACTCAGACTGAGCTGCAGGGGTGTAGATCCCCGAAACCCTCTCCAGGTATCTATTCTTTGTTGGGTTATAAATTTAAAACATTCACCAATAATCAAAAGCTACATCTATTTGAAAAAATTCTGACTAAAGACAAAGGATTATTTTTTCGTTAACACAAGCTATGTCCAAACTGTTTACAGATTGCCAGAAACGTTTACCTGTAATGGGACTGGTTCATCGAAGAGCATGGGAAACTTTTGGCGAGCACCACACTCATAAGGCATCTCTTCTGTCTCTGCTAATAACTCTCCATCAGTCTCCTGGTCCCCGCCCTCAGCACCAAGTTCAAATAACTGTGGATGAAAACAGACATAAAATTATTAAATAGTAAATTATGTACCAACAACATACTCTACAGAAGTTCTCAAAATTATTGCATATTGATGAACTGTCAACAAAGTCACAATCTCCAATTATCTGGCAATCTATTATTTGGCATCCCAGTAACATAATGGGTAGCAAAAATAGGGAAGCAGTGCCAAAGAACAACCACATAATGCATGGAGACTTAAATGAAACTCTTCCCTAAAATGTCAACAACATTCTTCCTTTGCAGCTGTGGGAACATCAACTAATCGAACACCTGGTTTTCCAGGGGTTATGATAAGCAAATGAATAAATGTAACACTGCAGACTGTCATCAAGTAACAAGTAAAAGATCTGCATGAACTGCAAGATAACTATAGTAACCTGTTTTAATCCCTCAAGATGAAAAAAAGAACAAGCATAGCAATCCACAAAAATATAAGAATTAGAAGCTAAACACAAAAAAAAACTATGAACAATACAATAATCCTCACATAACAAACATCCACTTAATATAAATTTGATTAACAATAAAGAATACATATTTCTTTTTTTTTTCTTTTTTTTTCAACATAATCTAATAAACTACTTTCCTTACGTGCTATATCATACCTTGTATATTTATTTATCCTCTTTTTCATAAAATATGTATTACAGTAGGCCCTCATTTAGCACGGTAGTTACGTTCCTGAAAAACGTTGTGTTAGCTAAAATCGTGTTAGATAATTAAAAGAACTTATGGGAAAAATAGGGTTACGTTCCTGAGAGTCCCCAAAAAGCCAAACAAGTTTTTTTTTAGACCAACAGATCTTACAAATATAAAAGAGAATATGTAATTGTAGTTCATTATCGTGATGTATTATGTTGTTTTTACTGCTTAAGACTACAAATGTCACAGAAATAATAGTATTTACCTTAAATTGTGGGTGCTGATGTTTGTGGATGATTGTGAAGAGAGTGGAGAGTTATGCTGTGGCCCTACTGGGCTGAGGTGGATAGTAGAGATTCTGGAACTGAAGTCGATGGTTGTACTGAGTGTTTCTAACTTTAATAAAGTCATTTAGTAAGTCAGTCAGTCAAGTCATTCAGTAAGTCAGTCAGTCAAGTCATTCAGTAAGTCATCGTCATTTTCAGTAAGTCAGTAGTCAAGTCATTCAGTAAGTCAGTCAGTAAGCATTCAGTAAGTCAGTCAAGACATTCAGTAAGTCAGTCAAGACATTCAGTAAGTCAGTCAAGACATTCAGTAAGTCAGTCAAGACATTCAGTAAGTCAGTCAAGACATTCAGTAAGTCAGTCAGTCAAGTCATTCAGTAAGTCAGTCAGTCAAGTCATTCAGTAAGTCAGTCAGTCAAGTCATTCAGTAAGTCAGTCAGTCAAGTCATTCAGTAAGTCAGTCAGTCAGTCAAGTCATTCAGTCAGTCAAGTCATTCAGTCAGTCAAGTCATTCAGTCAGTCAAGTCATTCAGTCAGTCAAGTCATTCAGTCAGTCAGTCAAGTCATTCAGTCAGTCAGTCAAGTCATTCAGTCAGTCAGTCAAGTCATTCAGTCAGTCAGTCAAGTCATTCAGTCAGTCAGTCAAGTCATTCAGTCAGTCAGTCAAGTCATTCAGTCAAGTCATTCAGTAAGTCAGTCAGTCAAGTCATTCAGTCAGTCAAGTCATTCAGTAAGTCAGTCAGTCAAGTCATTCAGTAAGTCAGTCAGTGAAGTCATTCAGTAAGTCAGTCCAGTCAGTCAGTAAGTTAGTCACACAAACTTATGTTTACATCTTTTTATGTGTACAAAGTAACACTTCATTACAGCCACAGGTTATGTCTTGTCTAATATCTTTGTTTTCTTCGTTAATTCTAAGACTTAATAAATGCTTATACCTTTTCTTGCCACTTTGAGCAACACTGGTATGCCTACTGGGTGACATGATTGCTTGGCAGATACAAGATATAGTAATTTAAAGATCAAAACACAATTCACTCTCTCTTATTCTTCACAAACAGCTGGCTTTACACGTATGGAATACGAATGCTGGGATGGTGGGGTGTTGTTTGGGGGTAGCATGGGAAGGCGGGTGGTCTCCCCAGCTGTTCCACAACATTAGCACCGGCCGCTTGAGGGAATGGTTATTTGATTTTTCTTCCTGCAAACTGTAAGTTTATTCAAGTATACACAGATACAGTTACAAAGATTATCATACATAGCAGCATATGTGTAGAGAACCTAGGATAACCCAAACTTTGGGTTATCCTAGGTTCTCTAGGATAACACTTTGGGTTATCCTAGGTTCTCTACACATATGCTGCTATGTATGATAATCAATGTAACTATCTCTGTATACCTGAATAAACTTACAGTTTGTGGGAAGGAAAAACAAATTCCCTTTTCCTCAAAGCATGAGGATTCTTAGAGCAGTAAATAACCATGGGCTTACACTTGAAATCACCTGATGCATTACCCAAAAGGAGCAAGGTGAAGCGATCCTTTGCTGTCTTGAAGCCTGGTGCACTTTTCTCTTGCTGACTGATATAAGTTCATGTTGGTATTTTCTTCCAGAAAACACTTGTCTCATCAGCATTAAACACTTGTTGTGGCTCATAGCCACCCTCAGTAGGACCCCCACTGACTCAATGGTTTAACCTACCGAGGCGACACGCCAAAATTTTCCCTCCAGCGAATCACGTAATATAAGGTTTACGTCGTGTTAGATAAAAATGTGCCGCAATTCTTCAATCGCGTAATACCCAAAACGCGCAACATAAAGTCTTGCTAAATGAGGGTCTACTGTACTTATTACCAAACCTCTTTCAACACAAAGCTCAATTAATGGTTCCCCATTTACATTTACCCCTGGCACCCCAAATTTACATACTACTCCCTCCACAACATTTTTACCCACTTTAGCATTAAGATCCCCAACCACAATTACTCTCTCACTTGGTTCAAAACTCCCCACACACTCACTCAACATTTCCCAAAATCTCTCTCTCCTCTACACTTCTCTCTTCTCCAGGTGCATACACACTTACTATAACCCACTTTTCACATCCAACCTTTATTTTACTCCACATAATCCTTGGGAAATTTATACATTTATATTCCCTCTTATGCCATAACTGATTATATTCAACATTATTGCCACTCCTTCTTTAGCTCTAACTCTATTTGAAACCCTGACCCAAACCCATTTATTTCTTCCCACTGAAACTCTCCTACCCCTTCAGCTTTGTCTCATTAAAGCCAGGACATCCAGCTTCTTTCATTCATAACATCTACAATCATCTCTTTTTTTATCATTCGCAAACATCCACGCACATTCAAACATCCCACTTTGACGGTTTTCTTTTTTCTTTTAGTAGCTATACAGGAAAAGGGGTTATTAGCCCATTTTTCCCGGCATTTAGTTGACTTTTACAACACGCATGGCTTACGGAGAAAAGATTCTTATTCCACTTCCCATGGATATGAAAGGAAAAGCAATAAAAAAAGAACTATTAAGATAAAATCAAAGAAAACTCAGATGAGTGTGTATAAAACGTGAGATGTATGTGTAGCGTGACCTAAGTGCAAGTAGAGAGCAAGACTCCCAAATCTTGCATGTTTTGAAAAAGAAAAAAGCAAGAATCCCACCATCATTAAA